>SNQJ01S0014696.1:270446-316280 GCA_010110895.2 Picea sitchensis
TCCCACTGAACTGTCTGACATGCTCAACTCTTGTTACTATGGGGCTTACTATGGTCTCAATGTCATATAATTATATGTTAGCAACAGGTATGAGGAATGCCTCTGGCCATTCATTTGTGATCTAATCCATATCTTCATTTGTCAGTTTGTAGTACAACTATAATTCTTCCTAGCTCTTGTCTCTGCACGTAGTGACGCGGATCCAACTTTTCTATTGGTCAGTATTGGTGCAAGGTGTGTGGTGTCATGTGAGAAAATGATTTGATGGAAACCTTTAAGTGCTGATAGTATGCATGAAACACAATGTTGGACTGCCACTACTTTGTCATGTTGTTGGTGTACCACAGATTTGAAAGTCGAGCGACCAACGACTCTGAGGGTTCGATTTCTAGGAAGGTGGCTCCTTCAAGCATTTTATAAGTGACAAATGGGATCAAAATGATCAACTAGCTGTAATGGAATTTGTATCCCAAATCTTGGTCTAAGCGACAATCCTTCTGTAGCTCATTGACAAGGTAGTTCCCTCAGTTCATCTGCATTCCCTCCACACATTTTCCTACGAGGTCCACCACGAATCTGGTGACCTATGTGGGGTGGTTCTTCCTTACGAGATTTCCAGCTAGGACTTGGAAAGTGAGGTGCGCTGCGCCATACTGTATAGAGGCTACCTTGTAACCTCGCTTTCCTTTATCTACTTCTCTTTAAGCTTCCTTGATACGTTGTTCTAGGGAACAGTCTGAGTCCTTCCCTGGATAAAAATGTTGAGGGTCAGGACCCTTTACACTTAATCCTGTAATCTGGTGGATCGACACCATATCCACGGTAATCCTTCTATTGAGCCATAAGTATCCACCCTAGTAGCACGACAAGAGGAGTTTAACGTAGGCGTTAACCTCCTGGTGGCAGCCAAAATGGGGGCTCTTCATCACATTTAGCATGGTGGAATGTGCAAAACCCTTAATCCATGGATGTGAGATGAGGCAAGGATTATTTCCAGTTGACTTCGTCAAGTAGCGGTGGGGCGCTAACATAGCCTAGTTCTTATTGTCTCATAAATTGAAGTCATTGCTCTTCAATAGTGAGATCTGTCCTAACTGACTTTCGACTATGCATATTCCTTTCAGAATGTACACATTGAAGACGATGTACTCATAATATCGGGGAATGCTGTCATGGTTAACAACTCCAGCCAAAGGTGGGATATACTTTGGTAGGATTGACGGGATCTGCTTCGTAATAACCAGATCACCACAATGCTTACTTCACTGCTCAGTCACGGGGTTGATATGACTAGAACGATGTCCAGTCAAAGGGGAATCTTGCATTCCCCTAGTCAACAACGAATGAACACCTTCAGATATCGTTCTGTCGGTCATTACATTCTTGAGGACTTCCTCGACAGACTTCTCTAATTCACTAGGTTCGCTCGACATTCTCACTTTTAAATAGACAAGTTGGGGTAGATGAATAGACATGTGGGGTAGACAAGTGGATAGGTGGGGTCTAGTTTCAAATAACACAGCTTGAAACACAGACAATTCTCTATTTGGCTCAGTCAATCACAGGTAGAAAAAAGTAGTCCTGACGAAGTGTCAGGCAAGTTAAATAAGCTGGGCACTGTAAAAGATTATTCCAATGGCCAGGAATGCTTCCATCAATGTAAATCTGTCTGTTATGGTGCCGTTTCAATGTCCAAAAGTGGTCCATCAACCCATAAATTCATTTTCTAACCATTCCAGAGCATCATTCTAATGGTCGGGGTGCCTCCAACGGTCATCTAGTTTCACCCGAGAGAAGTCCAATTCTGCACGGTCCTTTTGTTCTAGTGAGGTTCTCATCATGCAAACCTGCCTCTTGCGAGGTTCCAGTCTGCGAAGTCCTCCATCTGGTCTCTGTAGCTTCTTGTAGATTTTCTAATTTAGCTTTCTTTTTATTGAGCTTCCTTGCCTTCTTCCCTGTTATCTAAGTTTCTCTAACTGTTTCTGAAATCCTTTTTCCATTTTTATTTTTATCTTCCCCTAGCGTATTGGCTTCACACTACTAATTTTCCCTCAAAGGGTCTGAAGTTAATATCCCTTTTCTTAACACTTCTTGGGTGGATATACTTCTTTCTTGAATATATAGGTCCTTCAAACCTTCTTGAATTCTTTCAGCCTTAATAGCTAATTCTCTTACCTTTTGTTCCTCCGACGTTGTTACTTTGTTCTATTTCTTTGACTTATCCTCTCTTTCTTCTATTAGTTGGTCTATTTTTCTAGCTATGAAATCCCTTAGTTCTTTTTTTTATTTTTTGTAGGTTCTTCCTCTGCTTTTCTTCTGATATGATCCTTCTCAATCCAAGTCTTACCTAATAAAAGTGGGAAAGGGGTGTTGTCCCCAACAAACTGAATGACTTCAAATTCTTCTTCAGTCGATGTTTCCTCAACAATAATAGGTAGATTAATAAATCTTCCACATAGGGTTATCATATGACCCTTAAACAAGCCTATCCTTCCCAATGAAGGTACCACAATAGTCTTTCCCAAAATTTCCCAAGTGTCTTCTATCATAATATTCACTTGTGTTTCTTCATCCAAGACACAATCTATGTCGAAGTCTTCTATTCTTGCACTTATGCGTTGTTTTACTCTCAGGATCTCTGGTAATTTGACATCTTTGTGAACATCCATCGTTTCTCTCAACTGTAATAATGTAGTCTAAAATTTCTCTAATTCTTTCTCTGGGATTCCCTTAGTCTCTTGAATTCCTTCATAGTTTTCTTGTCTCATGTTCATATTTTCAACTTGAGCAATCATTCTTGGACAATGCTCAACCTCATGACCAACAATATTAGAACAAAGACAAACAGGACCTGCACTAGGGCATTCCTTAGTAAGATGTCCCAGTCTTTTGCAGTTATAACACAAAGTTAATCCTCTTTTTCTTTTAAATGTTCTCCAACCTCTTTTGTACTATGCACTAGGATCATAGTGCTAAATCTGCAATTTGCAAAAAAAATTCCTAGGTTCCTACATCCAATTATTAGTCTAAAAACTCTTTCTGTGCACATGAATAACATATTTTTCTTCATTTCTATTAAATTTACTTAGATCAAATCTTTTTTTCAACTGTTCCCTAGCCTTCAAACTAGGACATTATCTATTAAACATACTTAAATTCATGCTTTTGAAACAAAAATTTTCACCTATCTTTCTCTTTTCAAAGCACAAAGATTTACCTCTTTTAGGATCTTACCTCTTTTCTTCAGATAAGATTTCTTTCTTACCACAAAGCTTCGCAAGTAAAGTAGAGTAATGTGCACTTCAATAGTAGATCTACGCACAAATATTCTCTTTTCTTTATTTCAGTTCCCAGCAATCACAATTTCAGGTCGCAACAACGAAACTATTTGTTGGCACAGGGGCAGACCCAGGGTTCAATGCTTAACATTGCACCAACAAAACCTCGACTACCGACCCTTTTGGAAACACCTGCAAAGTAGGGGAGGTCTCACCCGAGGTAGAAGCAGGGGGGTTACAGGACGTAGGTGTCTGTAACCAAGATGGGACACGGATCTGTGATAATGATACTTTGCAGGGTATTATGTTAATTCTTAGGAAGTGGCATACATTAGTTCATTAAGCTTATGAACATTGCAAAACATAATCTGAGATAGATCTAGATCAATAATAAAAAAATATTATGCACCTTAAACACTTAGCACTTAGCACTCTGAATTAGATCTAGCATTCTAACATAAGCAATGCATTTAAGCAACACATACATATTCATTACACATCTAATCTAAGCACTAAGAAAAACATAACAGATATAACATTGCACAAAGAAAACCATAAGACACTAGATATACATGGTTCACCCCAATGTGGGGCTACATCCACCAACTGCTTCACCTCTTTATTCTTCGTCTGAATCTTATATTCATTTACTCATGTACACTAAGCCACAGAGTCGAGCTTCACACTGGACACGAGATCTATGCATTGAGCACCAGATCCTCCTTCCAAAACTAGGTTAAGGCACAGATCCAATTCTCTATCAAGAACAAAGCCTTAACACACATACATTCCCTTGCACAAAGCCAATCGAACTACTTGCACTCAGCTCCAAAAACTTCTAAAAATAACTCTTCTCCTTCTACCATACATTTTTACTTATTTATACTTTTACAATCCCTTACAATAAGGCCTAAACATGGGAGAACCCATGGGCCGACATCCTATAACCCATTAAAAAAACTCTAACGGACTCCTTACTCGGTCCACATAGCCTGCAAAATCGGTGAGATCCACGATATCAGCTCTGCCTTGGTGCTCCTTCTTCGATTAATGTGTCGAAGTCCAAAAGTGGTCCAAATCTGACCAAGGTTTCCTCAAAAATTGGTTGAGGGCCAACACGCTGTCACAGTACAACCTGCTATTGTCTTGTTTCTTTCCCAATTCCTCCATAAAACTCTGTAACCAAATCATCTCTTTACTAACCTCTGTAGTAGCAACATACTTTGCCTCTGTTGTTGAAAGTGCAACAACCTTTTGTAGTTTCAAAATCCAACTTATTGTTGTTCCACCTATAGTAAAAACATACCCTTTGGTGCTCCTCTTTATATCTTTATCACCTACCATATCTGAATCAACATATCCTTATAGAACAATGTCTGAACCTCCAAAACATAATTCATGGGTATAAGTACCTTTCAAATACCTGAGAATCCACTTTACTTCCTCCCAATGTTCTTTAATTGGATTGTTCATATACCTAATCATAACTCCCACTGCATGTGCAATATATAGTCTTGTGAAAACCATTGCATACATCAAGTTGGAAACTAATGATGAATAATGGACCCTGGACATGTATTCTATCTCCTCCTGTTTCTTGGGACACATTTCTTTGGTTATTTTGAAATGGCTGGCCAAATGTGTACTAATTGGTTTTGCATTCTGCATTCTAAACCTCTCCAACACCTTCTCTATTTAATCACCCTGAGACAATGTCAAATTGCAATTTTTCCTATCTATTGTTATTCTCATACCAAGGATTTTATTTACAACACCCAAATCCTTGATTGCAAATGAATTAGATAATTTCTTCTTGAGCACATTTATATCCTTCATATTAGACCCTGCAACAAGAATGTCATCTACATACAATAGAAAGATAATATAGCTTCCATTTTGTGGTTTTTAAAAATTAATACAGTGATTAGAATGACATCTATTATAACCTTGTTCTGGCATAAACCCATTAAACTTCAAATACCACTACCTTGGAGATTTCTTTAGGCCATACAAGATCTTCTTCAACATGCATACCAAATTTTGCTTCCCTTTGACGTCATACTCCTGTGGCTATTGCATATAATTGTCTTCCTCCAAATCCCCATGGAGAAAAGTTGGTTTTACATCTAATTGTTCAATATGTAAATCTTCTACTACCACAAGACTTAAAATAGTCCTAATTGAAATCATTTTAACAACAAGAGGAAATATTTCATCAAAATATATACCTTTCTTTTGTGCAAACCTATTTACAACAAGTCTAGCCTTGTATTGCTTTTTGCCTCCATGTTCTTCCTTCAACTTGTAAACGCATTTATTCTGCAATGCTCTTTTTCCTGTAGGAAACTAAACCAAATCCCAAGTTTGGTTATTTACTAGGGAATCCATTTTCTCTTTCATACCTTTCTCCCACTTATTTTTAGTGTCTACCTGCATTGCCTCTTCATAACATTCTGGTTCACCAAAATCAATCAACAATAAATAATACAATGAAGGAGAGTATCGTTCAGGGGGTCTACTTAACCTGGTAGACCTTATAACAACACTTATAGGAGTTTGAGGTACCTGCTACTCCTGTTGTTGTACATTTTGATTTTTTGGTACCTTTGGAATTTCTTTTTCAGTGATCTCATCAAACACTGCGTATTCTGGTTTTTCTTTTTCTTGTTTCTTTCCCTGCAACTGATCTTTGTACATGACCTTCTCATTGAATATGACATCTCTACTCCTAATTATTTTGTGTTTTTCATAATCCCATAAATGATAACCAAAATCATTAACACCATATCCAATAAAGGTACACTTCTTGGATTTTCCCTCAAGCTTTGTTCTATTTTCTTTATCAATATGGACAAATGCTTTGCAACTGAAATTCTTCAAAAAAGAATAGTTTACCTTTTTACATGTCCACGCCTCCTCTGGAATTCCACCATCCAAAGAGCTTGGAGGTCCTATGTTTATTAATTAAACAACAATATTTACAACATCTGCCCAAAACTGTATGGGAAACCCAACATGCAATATCATACTCCTTGCATGCTCCATGCTTGTCCTATTTATCCTTTATGACACACCATTTTATTGTGGTGTTCCGGGAACTATTTTCTCTCTATAAATCCCATGGTATGAACAATAATAATCAAACTCCTTGCTGCAATATTCACCTCCATTTTCTAATTTGAGACACTTCAACATTTTTCCTGTCTCATTCTCAACCAAAGCTTTCCATTTCTTAAAAGTATAAAAAACATCATATTTTTGTCGAATGCAATAAACCCACGTTTTTCTATTTTCATCATCAATAAAAGTAACATAATAACGAGATCCACCAAGAGATGATACCTGAGTTGGTATCCATACATATGAATACACAAGTTCTAACCTTTCACTCTTTTTTTTTTCCAACTCTAAGAAATATGACTCTCTTTTGTTTTCCATAAACACAGTGCTTACAGAAATCCAAATCAATTTGTTTAAGATCTGGAAATAAATTTATTTTGTGAAGTATCTACATCCCCTTTTCACTCATGTGTCCAAGTATATGATGCCACAGTTTTGTATCCACTCTTGTAGAAGCTAAAGAGATAGAAGAGTCAATATTACCAGTACATGAATACAATGTACACCTACCTTCTCTCCTTTTTCTATCACCAGGGATCCTTTGGTGACATTCCACACCTTATCTGTAAATATGGATATACAAACTTCACTTTCCAACTGCCTTTTTGAAATCAAATTTTTCCTTAGATCTGGAACATGTATTACCTCTTTCAACAACCATAGGTTTCCATTCCTTTGCTTTATTTTTATCTTTCCCATTCCAACAATTTTTCATGGTGCATCATCATCCAAATGAACCTATCCGAAATCACCTTGAAAATAATCTAGAAAATGTTTTCTATGGGGTGTGGCATGAAATAAAGCCCCTGAATCTACAACCCAAGACTTAAAAATATTATCTATAAAAATAATCAAAGCATCTTGTAACACATCACATGTTACATTTTATTCCTGATTTTTCTCCTGATGTCCATCTCTTTGTTTCTTTGGAGCTTTGTAGTATTTCTTCACATGTCCTTTATTCCCACAATTATAGCACTCTATCTTTCCCAGTATGGATTTGGATCTTCCCTTCCTAGAATTCCTATGGTTCCATGAGCCCTTTCCTCTATCCTTTTATCTTCCCCTATTATCCATGTTTAACACATTACATGATGTCTCACTTGTGCTTTTCCATCGCATTTCCTCGCTAAGGGTAACACCAACAACATCATCAAATTTTAAAGTGTTTGAACTAGAGAAATAGTTACTTATAACCATGACCAAGCTGTTCCAACTTTCTAGCAATGAGCACAATATTAGAAGAGCCCTGACCTCATCATCAAAGTCCACTAGTAACCGTACTAAATTCATCGAAATACGTTCCAATAACTTCAACAATTTTCTAGGTGCTTTAATGGTTGAGGTGCTTTAATGGTTGTACGACCGCCTTGAAAATCATGCCAAACTTTCCAGAAAAACCACACAACAACCTGCCTCGATTTCTCTGCCAATAAAGGACTATACAGACCTATACAAAATCTGTACGGTACGACCTGAGTATGGTTGTTTGTCCCTCTTTGAAAACTGTGCCAAAGTATGGATGTACAGATTGATAAAATCTGTACCATATGGACATAATTTAATGCTGTTCTATTTCTCGATTTATGTGCATACAAAAGACTATACAGACCTTGGAATCCATGCTGTACGACCTCTTGTAAATGATGAACTCTTTACCTTAATTTCTATGCTAAAAATTTGCCTTGGAATGCATTCCCTAGCTCTCATAAATGGCTTCTCTCTTGCTGCTCGAAAATGCTCTCTCTCTTGCTCTCTCAACAATGAACCAACAACCCAACAATGGGTGCACCCTCCAACCCTAATCGACTTCATGAGGTAGGTGATGGGTCTCTTAATCCAACGATTGAGATTGGATTAGATGAGTGGCTAAGATTTGGTGTCTTTTCACTCACCCTCACTAAAGTCATAAAATCACCTTTTTATTTGCATCTCACAAATTAAATGACTAGGACCCACATTAGGCACTTTATCACCCCTTAGGCACCTAGGGATGAGAAACACTTGTCTAGGTACTTTATTTAATTAAAAATTTAACACTCCCTCTTGCCGAGGAAAGTGTTACTCACCACTCCAATCTTGTCCCTGAAAAATACAAACTGGCCTCTGCCCAATGCCTTGGTGAGTATGTTTCCAACTTGCTCCTCTATAGATATGTATTGTAGCTCCACAAATCCTCTTTGAACATAGTCATAGATGAAGTGATAACGAATCTCCATATTCTTAGACTGGTCATGAAAAACTAGATTCTCCAAGAGTTTAATGCAACTCTCGGTTATCCTGATAAAAATCCGGTAGGCCTCAGCTGCTGTAGAACAATCACCAACATATTACTTGAAGCCAAGGGCCTCACAAGCGGGTGATTGTACCATATACTCAGCCTCTCTGAGAACTCAAAGCCAGAGCTTTTGTTTCCGGTGAACCAAGACACAGAACTCAAAGCCACTGACTTTTGTTTCCGACTGAACCAAGACACAACTGCTGATCCCAATCCAAAACAACACCTTGAAGTGATTTTTTTGTCACTGACACATCCTTCCCAATCCGAGTCTATATATCCAAGTAGATGAACTCCATCTCCTCTATGATAGTCCAGACCAAAATATACCTAAGCACATTTTTTATTTCCACCCAGTGCACTCTCCTAGGATCCACCATGAACTGACTGAGAGTGTTGACAACAAAATAAATATCTAGCCTGGTATTGACCAAATAAATCAATGACCCGATCAACTGATGATACAAAGTGGAATCCACCAACTGTGACGTAGAAGCATGAAGCTTCTTCCAGTTGGTAATCATGAGAGTGGTCATGGGTCTGCTATCCCCCATCTAAAATCTTTTCAAAATGTCACACACATACTTCCCCTATCCCAGGAGTATGTGTCCAGGCTCCTGCCAAACCTCCAATCCCAAAAAGTAATGTATCAGTCCAATGTCAGTCATCTCAAAATCTGAAGCAAGGCTCTTCTTGCAGCTGCTGATGAGTCTCTCTACCCCTGTAATGAAAATATAATCCACATATAGCATAATAATGAGAGGCTCCTCTCCAACCACAATGAAGTATAGTTTGGCATCCTCCTCATGCTTCTCAAAACCCAACTGCTGCAAATAGGAATCTATCCTCGAATACCAAACTCTGGGATCTTGTTTAAGCCCATACAATGCCTTCTTTAGTCTACAGAAATGAGATTCTCTCCCATGCACCTCAAATTCCAGTGGATGCTCAATATACACCTCCTCCTCAATAATACCTTTCATAAATGCGGTCTTCACATCCATCTAGTGGATTTTCCAACCCATCTCTGCTGCAATGGAGATCACTGCCCTGATCGAAGTGTATCTAGAAACCGGTGCAAAGGTATCATCATAGTCGACTCCCTCAACCTGTGAAAACCCCCGAGCCACAAAGTGAGCTTTTTACTTCTCAATGCTACCATCTGCAACATGATTTAGTTTATAGAGCCACCTGGAAGTCACCACTGACTTCCCCTCAGGTCTAGGAAAAACTTCCCAGACATTGTTCTTCATGATGGAATTGTACTCTTCCATCATGGCATCTCTCAATACCTGTCTACCAGTGGCCTCCTCAAAAGTGGAAGGCTCAGACTCTTGAATACTTCTCACCATCGCGATGTAGCTGCAAAACCTCTCAGGAGGTTTACTCTCCTTCACTACTTGTCTGGGATTCCCCACTGAACCCTGTGCCTCCCTCAAAGTGTCCTGAAGCCACTTGGGATTCCTCCTCTCTAAAGTAGTTTCCAGTGGAGGGGACTCTCCCTGGTCAGCCCCATCTCCTGAAGACAATGATCCTGAAGTAGACTCTGAAGTACCTGATCTTGTAACCAGTGGACCAGTAGCCCATGAGCCTAAAATTTGTGGCCTTCTCACATGTGAACCTATCATCCCTAAAACTAGTGTCCCTGAAATCCATGTCACTGTAGTTTGCTGTGGACTCACCTGAATCTTTGGTGAAGACTGCTCACCCTCCTCTGTCCCTCTAGACTTCCTAAAGGCTCTGTCCTCCTCAAATATGACATCCCTCCTCAAGACAGTCTTCCTCAAGGAAGGAAGGCATATACATAAAGCCTTTTAAGTCTCACTGTACCCAACAAAGATCCCTCTCTCTGTCGTGGGCTCCAAATTTGTCGTCTTCTCAGAAGGGACATATGAATATGTGATGCACCCAAAAATACGAAGGTGCCCTCTCTTGCACAGAAGTCCATGAACTCCTTGAATACGTATGAAAAACCCCAAAATAATATATTCATTAGAAATACCTTATTGGACACCGAGGGTTTTTCATACATTTTATCCAATTCATCCATCAACTCCTTCATTGTCTTTTTTTTTGAAATATTGAAAGCCACCGACACTGCCAGGCTCAATCATAGCGTTCCTAGTTCCTTTATGTCAAGAACCTCCCATTATTCATCCTTCATGGCCGTCAAATTCTTTTTTATTCCTCCCAATGGTAAGAATATATTCTTCTAATATAAATAATCTTCCATCTGCATCTTCCATAAGTCGTAGTTTTGGGCGTTAAATTTTTCGACCCTAAAATTTCCATCTTTTTCCATTGCTCCCACTCGAACCATGAACCCTCTTTTCATGCAAGTTACCTTTCACTCTGATACGAGATGTTAGAAAAATAGGATCATGGAACAATAAAATAAAACAAATGTAGAAATAAAAAATAGAATATACACAATACAATAGAGACACAGATATACATGGTTCACCCAGTGTGGGCTACGTCCACTAAAGAAATTTCCAGGTCCTTCCTTTTTATTATCCAACAAAATGAAGGGATACAACCTACAACACACCTGCTGTAACTTCCTCTTATTTCTCTCACAGTCTCCTCTCTCAGAATACAATATTCAAAATGATACACGACCACAATACAATTCCCTCATAAAACATGGTTTCCTTCTAGGAAAAAAACACTAACATAACTTCTACTGTCATATATACAAACTTATAATGAACGGTCCAAATTTAATATGAAATTGCAATATACATTTACAAGAAAATATTTCCTTCAGAGGCTTCTCCCCCGAACCCCCATTGGGAACACTATCCCCTAAACCCCCGTCAAGGGCCCACTTGCCTCTAGACCTCGTAAGGGGGACAAGCCCCCCCTGCAACCCACCCACGTGGAAGGGTGTACAATATTCATGGGGTATAAACACAGATCAAAACAAATACCTATGAAACATGAAGATAATTAGGCTCCATAACCAACATAGTGATCTAGGTAATAGTAGAGTCTCCATATCCCAAACCATACTTGAAACTTTCCATCTTTATAGTTATTCCTTTATTGTTCTCATGATTGTCTTATCATATATTATACATCAAGGTCTATCTTTATTAGTCCCATGAGGAAAGCCTCATATTAATACCTATAATCTCGAGGAAAAAAGAAGAAAAATTGAAAGTTAAATAATTTATCTCGACAACCTTGCTATGAGTGCAATTGTAACATTCCCGAGCTTAACTAAGGAACATTTCTTGTGTAAATACACATAAATTTGAAATTTGTCTTCTAACTACATTTCTGCTGCTTACTAGCTACGAATTATACATAGATTTAACTATTGTCTGATAGCATTTATTAAATGCATCTACAACATTTTAAAACAAGCATGAGTGCAACTAAAAACTGTTGGGCCATTCGTTTTGATAAAGCATGGTGCACTAGCTGGAAGTCTAGAAGTAGAGGAAACATTTAAATGCATCGTGTTCCAACTGAAAGTATAAAAAATCATGGAAGACACAATACTGCAGACAGAAAAGAAAGGAATATAGGAAGCAAAGAAGAGTGGAATTGATGTAGTCAAGTGACTTTTTCAAAGACGCAAATGTATAAATAAAAGGGCAATGTAAAGGAAAAGGGCTAATGAAATTATTCTAACTATTGGGTATTGTAATAGTCCCTGTTGGTACCATTGTTTTATCTACAACATGTTTTGAGTCTGTAATGAGTCATGAGGATTTGGATCTTGCTGCAAGAGACAATTTATCGAAGATCTATGTAGTTTGATAGAGGATCTAACAAAATATTGGATTGTTAGAGGATCTAGTGAAAGTTAGTGTGTGAAAAATGGATTAGCAAATATTGGATTGTGAAATCAATTTTCGTTCATCTTGTAATTTTTGCGATAATTGTTTTAAAAGGAAGTTTTAGACCTTTAAATTTGGAAGAGAGGGAGGAAATATATTGGTGTACATGTGATACGAATTTCAGATGTTGGTTCACTATACTTTCAAAGGCATTCTCTATGGAAGTTAGGGTTCCTATATGCTCCTAAAATACATTTCAAATAGGTCATCTTGGCACTTTCGCTATAACTTATTTTCTGGGATGTCTCCAACCTTGACTTTTCATATATAGAGGAGAGATCTTGGTATACATGTGCTACAAATTTTAGATGCATGTTTGCTTTATGTCCCTGTGGAAGCTAGAGTTCCAGAATGCTCCCTGTGGGATGTGTCAGACCTTCAAAATTTCCAGAGATAGAGGAGAGATCTTGGTGTATATGTGGCATAAATTTTTGATGTTGGTTCTCTATACTTTTGGAGATATTCCTTATGGAAGTTAGGGTTCCTAAATTCTCTTGAAATCAATTTCAAATAGGTCATCTTGGATATTTCGTTATAACTTAATTTTGGGGATGTTTCAGACCTTGAAAATTTGCAGAGAGATAAGATAGATCTTGGTGTGCATGTAGTACAAATTTTAGATGTTGGTTCACTATATGTTTGGAGATATTCCCCGTAGAAGTTAGGGTTCTTGAATGCTCCTGAAATTAGTTTCAAACATGACAGCTTGGAATTTTCACTATAACTTCTTTTGTCGGACTCTTCGAATTGTGAAAAATTCAGAGAATAGTGGAGACATACAAAAGTACCTTGGGGAAATTTCATAATCATATTTTCAAAATTTGATACATGGCATGTTGTACAAGTTCATTCTTGGGAAGATTACCAAAACAACAAGGTTTGAGAAAGTTACCATTTGGAAATTCAAATTTTGGTCAGACCTGGTGAAGACAAAAGTAGTGAGAAGACCCGATGAAGGAAGAATTAGTGAGCATACCCAGTGAAGGAAGAAACAACAAGAAAAATTGGTGAAGGTTGGTGCAACTCATATACATAGATTGGTGTCTCTTTCCTAGTTGGTGTTTAGTGCTGGAGATTGGTGTCTACAAAGATCTGTAAGATATTGGTTTCTCTTGCTAAGTTGGTTCTTATTGGTGGGCATTGGTGTTTCTATTATATTGGTGTCCATGAATATTTGTAAGATATTGGTGTCTCTTGCTAAGTTGGTTCTTAGCGGTGGGGATTGGTGTCTCCAGTATATTAATGTTTATGAAGATCTGTATGAGTAGGTTGGTGCCTACTAGGAGTTGTACTAGTGGGGATTGGTGTCTCAAGTAGGTTGGTGCCTAAAAATATTTGTAAGAGTAGGTTGGTTCCTACAAATAATTATAAAGTGAAGTTTTATGGTTTTCTCCCGAAAGAGTTTCCATGTAAATCTTGTGTTCCATGTTCTGCAATGTGATTGTTTTCTTATGATTGATAAATGTTTGAAAAAGTAAAAAATTGTCTTATGCCGATTCATCTACCCCCCCAATATAAGTGTGTACTCAACAATTTATATCTGCCTCTACAAGAAGTTTTGACAATATTTGGTTCCCATGCATAATTTAGCATTTTTTTGTTTTTTAAATTTCGATTGAAATGTTGACATATTTTTTATTTTCACTTTAGCTTATAAAAATTGTTATGGTTATTTATTAGTAATTAGGGACAAAATGTACATAAAAAGAGCCACAAGGTAGCAATGGTTACCCTTGGTAAACATATTTAATGTTTTTTTAAGAATTTTTGTATTTTTTTTTAAATCTAAAACATGTCCAGTTGAAATAAATCAACAACATCGGAAAAAATGATGAAACATGTGATGAAAAATTTAATTCCTGTGCTTTTTCTGTATTCATTTTTCACATAGATGAAAATTAATGTTTAATGAAGGAAAATATGTGTTTGGAGTGAAAGTAATTCTCGACATTTCGAACCCTAAAGCAGGTTGATATTCAAGACAACTAAGATAACTCACGATTTCTCATCTTCCCATCATTAATGTTATTAATATGCAATGGTTCATGGTTTGAAAACTCAATGATTAGGGTCGACTTCAGTTATATATTGAGAAGTTTTGAGGATGGTAAGTTGTTTTTATTACGATGCAAAACAAGTTTCCATGCTTCCTTTAATTTAAAACCATAGTCACGATGGGTATTATTATCAAATCTATCGATCTCTAATGTCTCTTGTATTTTTATTTTGTAGTGATTATGGATATTAGCTAACACGCTTGAATTCTCCAAACATATGTGATGACTAGAGGCATGAGAGTGTTCAACAATGGAATATTTTTTTATACTTTCATGTTGTATATTTGGACTATGCTCTTTTAACCTAGTTTTGATTGAGCACACTATTTCTCCAATGTATACTTTTCAACAGGAGCAAGATATTGCATATACCCCTTTATTAAGATTTGATTCAATAGGATATTTATCAGAGTCTAACATATTTCTTATATAGTTTGGAGGAGAGAAAGATACTCTTATGCTTCTTCTTCCTTGGATCTTGGAAATTTTGTGATTAGTACCTTGGATGTATGAGAGATTAGCTCTTGGATTGTCTTCATGTGATATTTGTTCTCTATTTATTTCTCTTCAAGCCTTCTTGACTGTTTTATAAATTTATTTTCCGTTCTAGCCATTAATTTTAAGGACCTTGTAAGGTGACTAATCTCTTGATCCAAGCGGTCCCCATCTGAAACTCTCACGGCTCAGGTGCCTAAGGTAAATTGATGACACTGATGTTTTGTGCACGATGGTGATATAACTCAACATGCAGGCATTTATCAGTGTGGGTTTATTTTCTGTATACATGGTGCCCTAAGGATCTGTTTTGTTTCTTTGTGGTAAGCACATCCAAGAAGGGGAGGCACATTTTTTCTTCCTTTTCCATAATGAATTTTATGGTCAGATTGATTGTTGAGATGGTTCGTCAACTCCTCCAACATTATTTCCCTATGTGGCCAATTTCTATAAATATCATCTACAAATCTTAGCCACCACTTGGATTTATGGGGGAAGGAGTCCAATGCATTTCTCTCAAAATGTTCCATAAAGAGGTTTTCCACCATTGGTGAAAGAGGTGATCCCATCGATGTGCCAATGTATTTATTGATCCAAAAATATGTGTGTAACACCTTGGACAGAAACATGTGCAATTTGAATGCATTCTTAGACAACTCGTCTAGTTCTCAATTTCACCTCCGATCAATGTGAACGCGCGAGTGTGTATATCCTTTAGATGAGTGTGTATATCCTTTAGCCAAGTGTGTCTTTTATAATCATTCTATTTGAATATCTTGTGATGATTCATGATCCTCATTACCATTTCTACAAAGAAACATACTCCTCGTAGAACACTTAATTATCTTATGCGCATCCCTAAGGTGAGGCTGTTGAGGCTCTTGGTTTAACTATTGATTATGCATTTCTTTTCAAAACACGTCTCTCCACAATCCTACAAAGTTATGAAATAAAAATTAGTATTCAAAGTTTAAAAATTAAAGAAAACACACTTTGATGTAACATGACAAAACTTCTATAAATACCATCTTTAATATTTTATGGATCAATATTATTTCCATGTTATTATTGGCTTAGTTGAGATTGCATAGAGAATATCACCTTTTCTATTGAGGCTCTACCTTTATCTTGCACATCTAGCCAACAACTAGAGAATAATTTTTAACTAATAAGTGAGATTTAAAAATTGCAATCTCATACCTTTGAGAAATTGTCAAAATTACTCCCAAATTCGTTCTTGAAAACAAGAATTTTGTAGCAATGAAAAATAGTCAAAATTATTAGTTCTTTCTTGAAATTCTTTCGTTAGACAATCACTAGTCCACATTCAATACATTTCTATATCCATTTTCCACACCACACTCCAATTTGGTAAGTGACTGCTAAATAAACAAGCCTCAAGAGAATAAATCTAAGAAAAGAGATGATAATACCAAAACATACCATTATCACAGTGAGTTAGAGAAAGCTCTATGTTTAAATTCTCATGACTTAGCATTTCATATCAAGTCTTCTCAACTTATTAATATAACCTATATATAGTTGAATATCTTTGTTTAATGTTTTTATTCTAAGAATCAATGCAATCATTGGATTTTTAAGGTTCCCAAGTGCTAGAGGAACTAGACATCATAGTTAGATTCCTCCAAGATTTCAATGAAAGCCTCTAAAATGTTGTCGATCATTTGGTTTGAAAGAGATTAATATGATGTATTATGGCCATTTTGGGACCAAGGATAGTATTGTATCATTCAATGGGTTGAAAACTAAGTCACATAAATGAACTTGTTTGCAAACACTAAGCTCTAAAGGTAGATAATCATTGAGGCATTTTAAGCATAACCTCAATTCATTTGAATTTCACGACTAATTGATTTGTCTATTACATTTACCAATGATTTGGATATTATTCCTTCTAGATGATTGTCACTCATATCCAAATAAGAAATCATAGTATAATTTGAATTAAGAAATTCTAGGATAACACCATGAAAATTATTATTATTAAATACCAATTGTCTCAAATTAGCATAAAATTCAATTTGGGGGAATAGTTCCTTAGAGTAGATTATTTCCCATACCAATAATATTTGTTTTTCCTAAGTTACATATTGTGGTGCATATAGTGCCATTGAATCCATTCGAGGTCAAGTCAATTTCCATGAGCTCACTTTGATATGTGCCTAGTTTAGGTAGGATTTGCCTTGAGATATGATTCTAGTATAAATCTAATATTCTAAGGCACTTGAGGAATTTAACAATATCCAATATGTATTACAGAAGATCATTCTTATATATAAGAATCTCCTTATGATTCCCTATTTGTAAAATATCCACATGGATGGACCCATTGAGAAAATTTTCAAACAAGTAAAACAATCTTAAAATAGCCTTAGACTATGGAATTGGGATAACACTGATAATATTGACCCATTGAGGTTATTTTTCTTTAATATCAATTATTTCATCTAGTTGCAACTATCAATCTATTTATAATTCAAGAAAATAAATTCCTTGAGTTTATCACCCACCAATAACAATAAATGCTTTGAAATTACCAATTGAGCTACCACACTTGTGATTTATACAACATTTAAGGATACTAACAATATCCTTCCACCTCCTCTTGGGATATAGAACCCAATTATGACATCACTTATGTAGCACCAATTGAATGTGATCTAATAAAATTAAAAAAACCAACAAAAATAAAAATAAATCAAATTTAAAGTTGAACTATGGGCCTAACAAAAATTATAGCTCTAGTGTCGATTTAATACACTAGGATTATTACTATATTTACCACAGTAACATAATAATCACAACCCAAAAAAGGTACAATATGTTATTTTGATATTGTAGCATAAGTGTACAATATGGTATTACACAAGGAAGAGGGAATTTCCCACACAAAGAAAATTATTTCTAAAGTACTTATAGCTCTTCATTGTACCTACACATGGCCCATAAGATCTAAAGGAAATTGGTGACCTAATAGCCTAAAATTTAACCCTAGAACATGGCATGGGTCCTAGTAACCATGAAAGATGAACTATAAAATACCCTTGGTGTTCCAACCCTCAAAGTGGTGAGCATATCTCACTTGTGGGACAAATTTAATATCTTTGGTTGTTTCTACTAGATGATATCAATTAATATCAAGACCATACATGGGACTCCAAGTTTACTATGTCAATTGAATAAATTTTGTCTTTGGTTCAATTGAAGGACATTTTTCCTCTTTATTGACATGTGGTGTTGAACCTTGATTGTTGTATAGAGAAAATATTTCACTAATGTACAAGTTCCCCTTATTTGGCATAGAAAGTGGATCTTATATACAAACAAATGAGGAATTAATTCCAAGCATTGATTGATGTTGTGTGAATTCTCCACCATATAACTGTTGGTAAGGAATTCAGTGTCAAACATAGAGGGGCATTTCATGAATACATGTCCTAAAAATTTACTCATCCTGTTTTTTCCCTACCCCAAGTGACTCAAGTACAAGGTATATAGGAAATTTAATATAGTAGGTAAAACACTATGTCATTCATTTAACTCAACCCTTCCCTACACTAAAAATGTAATCTTATATGATATATATTCACAACTCAATGAAAAATATTATAGATTTGTATAATGAATAAACTACCAATAATATTTTATATAAAGGAAAACATTTAATCATTAAATCCTTCATTGACAGAGACCTTAGATTATTTTTGGTCCCAAACAATACCCTTATCTAGGAGATAATCCCTAGTGTACCCCACACATGGAAAATGAGGACTAAAGAAAAATATTATTACCTAAGATCATACCTTTTGTCCCTATACCATGGAAGATACCTAATAACCACCCCTAGTTTCCAATCCTTACAATGGTTACCATTCTCACTCATAGTATAAATATTATCTATGTAGATCCTATGCGGTGGTACAAGGCACTACGTATGGCCCATGATACTTGGTAGTTGGTATAAAATTAGACCCCAACATTTGTCTTAACATCTCCTTTAAAATCCATCCTTTTCCACTTCAAATATCTATATGACCAAGCCACTAGGAGGAGAAGGGGTTCCATTCTATATTATTGTATTTTGTTCCACAATAGAGTAGAACAATTGGAAGTGGGAAATTAGAGATCATAACATAGGGGGTTAATTTTCTATAGTATCCTAATAGACCACAGGTCTTAGGTAACTCCATAGAGAGTTCCTTCTCCTTTGTACTTGCATTATTTCCATACCAGAGAAAATAGAGCAGAGCAACCTCAACTTCTAACTGGGTTTTCTCCCATAAGGGTTTCCCAAAGAAAATATTTGTGTTATTTTGTGGATGGTGTGTGATTTTATTTTACTATTCTCTATTTTCCTCATTTTATCTATTTCACGCACAAGAAAAAAAATCAATAACTAAAGATTTTGGAATTTAAGCTTCATAGTGTAGATTTCAATTTTATTTATCAGATCTGTTGTGATGAACTATTCTAGTGGAATATACACAACAATTTACATATCATATTGGCATCAGAGAAGTTTTTTCTTTTGGTTATTTGTGGGAAGTTGCAGGATCAAGGAACTGACTCAAATAGAAGTTGTAGAAACCCTAGCAATGACATATGAGTCTATTCATAACAACCCTTGAGATCCAGTATAAGAGAGATTTGAGAGTTTGGAAGTGAAAGTCGATGATATCAGTCGCAATATGAACCTCCACATGACAACTCTAGTAAGAAATCATAGACCGTTCAAAGATGATGGAGTCTCTAACTCAAATATTAGATTAGAGGGTTAATCGAGATATCAGGAAGATAAAGGAGTCACAAAAATAAAATGAGAAAAAGTAGTTGATTTGGAGTGTCATTAACCCTTCAAAGTCCCTATTCAATATGGAAGAAAAAGTGGACATAAAGCCATACCAAGGTGATACTGATGCATTAAAATTGAATCATTGGTTGCAACAACTAGAATTTTATTTTAGCATTCACCATATAGATGAAGAGTAGAAGATTTCATTTGCTAGATTAAAGTTAGAGAGCCATGCTTTAGCCTGGTGGGAAATCCATACAAAACACTTACGATGGAGGGTGATTCGCTAGTAAGTAGGAGGGAGGACTTGAAACCCCTCATCAAGTCCCAATTCTACCGTATCAGGTATGTAGAAGATCAATGTATATGATGGCACTACTTTAGGAAGAGGCAAGGACAAAGTGTACAAGAGTACACTACTAAGTTAAAAAAGATGGCCATTATACTTGGTATCTCTCCCAAGAACCAAGATGTACTCCTCAAGTGTATGGGGGGTTTACATAGTCATATAAAAAATAAGGTGATTCTCTTCAAGACAAGGATAGTGGAGGAGAAATGTGTATAGGAACAATACTTGGAAAAAATAGGAAAAAATAAAGGACAACCGAGTGGTTCCAAGCAGAAAGATCACTGAGAATATTTCAAGGAGGGGAATAAGAAGTGGAAAAGGAGAAAAGATAAAAAGACAACAACCACTACACATTAGTGAAAATATCCTAGAAACCTTTACAATCATTGAAAAATTGATTGCCACATTGAGGAAAAGTGATGGAAACTATATCCAGAGCTGAACCTGAAGAACGACAAGAAGGAGAGAAAGAAAAAGAACCTTCTAGCCACAAATTCGAGAAATCAGGTTGAAAGTATCTCCGATGTGGATGAAAATATGTTTTGAACATTTTTGCAAAAGGAGGTGAATTTGAGTATCCTTCATCACCAGGAAGAGAAGAACATGACCAAGCTCTTCCACATTAAGATATAGGTCAAGAAGACCAAGATAGATGATATGTTCAACTATGGTTCATAGGGTAATATCATGGAAATGGACCTGGTCAACAATATTGGATTGGAGGTTAACAATCATCCTATCCCATATCCATTAGGTTGGGTAAACAATGATGCAAAGATGAAGGTAACAAAGTAGTGCAATATTAAATTTGATGTAAGTGTTTATTTTACTGATGAAGTAGAATTTGATGTAGTATCACTCGATGTATGTGGAGTAGTGTTTAGAATCCCTACATGTATATGAGGGATGTTATATTCATATATAGATCCAATCAGTACCATCTCATTAAGGATGAGAAAACCTTCATAATCAATGAGTACAAAGGAAATCAAAACTTTCAATGGTAAGAGCCAATCAACCTAAGAAATTGATTAGTTTTAGCAAGAAATATGTTTTACTTTTTCTAAGAGAAAATAAGTGTGGTGAAGAGTCATTAAAAGTAAAGACATCCCTAGAAGGGTGTACTAAAGAGTAGAAACATCAGTTGGCTGATTTTATATAAGAATACAAAGGAGTGTTCCAGGAGCCTAAAAGGATACCACCTAAGAGGGAAGTGGAGCATGAAATCCAATTATTTCCAGACTCCTCCTTGCCGAATATTGTGCTATATAGACAGTCCATTATGGAAGCAAATGAAGTAAAAAATCAACTGCAATAGTTTTTGGAGTAGGATGTGATTCAATGAAGTAACTCACCTTGTGGGTCACTCATCATAATTGTGCCCAAGAAGGATGGGACTTGGAGAATGTGTGTCGATTATAGGGAATTGAACAATAATACATTGATCCAGGTGGATATCGGGGGCCACCCACCTTTTCCAAATGGCTCAAAACAGTTTTCTGGCCATTTTGGCAATTTACTATTTTTAGCAGGTTTTAACTTCCGGGGCCATTTTGAGGGCCTAAATGAAGTTTTTTTGAGATCTAGGTTCTGATAGAAGTAGTTGAATGCATATTGATCCCCAAAATGAATCTCCTCAATGATACCTTTCCGACGAGCTATCCTGCATACAAAGGAGGTCGTGCAAGTTCTACACGAACCAGGGAAGTTGATGCACCAACTTACCCAAACAAACAGGAGCCCACACATGACTTTTAGGCGCTAAATAAAGTTGGGTTTTTGGATGTGTCCTAGGACTTTGGGCATTTCCGATTATTATACAAAAGCCTCGAACCTCACTTTGTAATCATCTTCTTGCGAATCACGAGTGGCCAGATCACATCTCTCCTGAGAGATAAGATGCCACCATTCTAAGCGAGTCTTTCACTATGTATTTTACTACAGTCTCTGTACATTTCTACGATTAATAGAAATGGGTGTATTACGTATATTTGTGTTTTAGTTGCATCTCGATACATTACTATTATATTATTGAATATCTGCAATATCTACGTGCATTTCTTTATTATATCTCGGCTCTCATTAGATAGAAATAATCCGGTCGATGTGGTATGGTGTTGCTCTTGTTCATTTTTCGATTGCATGTCCCCACGGTAATTAAAATTATAGCAAGTTTGGTCTCGGGCTTGTCTGCGGGGACAATGGCTCACCGCGCACTGAAACCCTCAATGAAGAAAATAAGCGATGGAGCGGGGCGATCTTATCGATGCATTTGCGAGCAAGCTCTCCGCAGCGGCCGAGGAGGATGAAATGATGGTGGAATTTTTCCCACACCCTTCAATGCCTGTAGATAGCATCGGGTGCATATTCATCAGAGACCCACTTTGGAGGCACCTCACCTTTCAAGGTACGAGGTAATTTTGATATTCATTATTTGAAGGACAGATAGAAGCAAAATCCCTAGACAAATGGTAAAACCTGCTAGAAGGTTACTCTCTGTTCATAATTTTTGGAATAAGGGAAAAGATCACGCCATACTCCTTAAGACTCCCCATGTCAAAACATTGGTGGAAACTTTCTGAGGCGAGTTCCACGGAGGAAAGTCACGGAATATATGGAATTTAAAACACTTGGGGTTTTGTGGATCTGCGATGAGGAGCAGTACTACATTGGAAACTATGAGGAACAATACATGAGGATGGACCACCGCTGCAGAGAGGGGAGACCCAAGTGGGTTCAGAGTTCACCAATACCTTCCATACCTTACACACACCAAACTGGGTATCAAAGGCATGGAAACGACATTTGGTTACACGAAATACTGTTGGGCTCTACAGAGATACATCAAAGCTGAAATGGATTTTTCAGCACATCATCACTCGATCTCTTTTCTTTTTGATATGTTGTTAAAATCGAGAGAAATTTAAGCAACAAACAAGCGAGTTAGTACGCAAATCCACAACAATCAAAGTATGACAAGAACAACCCTAACAAGCGGTCTCGAGCGGTCCAAGTATAGGAAAAGAAGGATCCGCGGAAGACGAGAAGGACAGAAAAAGTGGTGCGCGTTCCACAAAATCCCCTAGCACAACACACCGTGAATGTATTACCGGCTCAAAATAGTCATTGACTGGTGGCGAGAGATCAAAGAACAAGGAGCCAAACCGATTGAATCGATTCTGAAAATCTTGCAGTAAAGAAATGGATCTGACGAAGACCCCGCTGCTATGTGACACAACAATTCAACCCGAGGAAGAACAATAGATCAGAAGAAGGGCCTTTTTCATTCCACCGGATATGTGGGTGAATGGGACCTCGCCGCATTTTATTGTTGATGGCGGAAGCGAGAAGAACCTCATCTCAACGGAAGTCATCAAACAATTAGGATTGTCGACAACACCACACCCGCCAACCCAACACACATTGGGTGAAAGCCGCCAGGGCGAGATCTTCCGTGTCGGCCGGTGTCGGTGTCATGCGACATTCAACCCTTCAGGATGAGGTATTATGTGATGTTGCCCCAGCTTGGATGTTTGTGATGATGTTCTCAGGCGATACATATATGTGACACCATACTATCTATGAGTCGACCTGCGTGGTGTCGTGTTATTACTCACGGGGGTTCATCTCTGGCGAGGATACGGAGGTGGTTCGATACACCCCACCTAATGATTGCTACAAGGTAGTATCTCATACTAGAAAAATTCATCTTCTCCAGTGTTCAAAGGGTGACGGAAGGATAATGCGACCACCGAGGAAGCCTTGACCAAGCACCTTCTATCCATGACGGTCAACAAAGGGTTTGGAAACATACGAAGAGAATCCCTTACTGCTGCAGTCATCTAAAATAGCTAGAATGATTAGGTCCAAACCTTCCAGCCCGCAGGGTTGGTAATGATTTCCCACAAACTAAGCGGTACGTGACTTCTCGATAGAATAAGCGGCTCATCAAGATGTCGATTCAACAAATGTTTTTCCCACTCTCCCAGGAACTCAACACAATGGATACCATTTCTATGCCCTAAGGAGGAATTGATCGAGGTGGATGTCCGAGGGAATGGCCACCACCTTTTCCAAATGGCTCAAAACATTTTTTTTTGGCCATTTTGGCAATTACTATTTTTAGCGGGTTTTAGCAGGGGCCATTTTGAGGCCTAAATGGAGATTTTAGAGATCGAGGTTCTCAATAGCAGCTAAAGGGGCATAGTAGGCCCCAAATGAATCTCCCTCGATGATACCTTTCAACGAGCTATCCCTGCGCCTAGAATGGATGTCGTATACCAAGCGTTGACCCGGGGAAGTTGATGCACCAACATAAGCGAGACCACATGACTTTGGCGCTTCATTTCCCTGGGTTAGGTTTTGGATGTCTGGGACTTTAGAATTCCCTATTATTGTAAAGTCCTCGAGCCTCATTGTAATCATCTTCTTTGCCAATGCGAGTAGCCGATCCGCATCTCTTCGGAGATAGTACGCCACCATTCTGAGTCTTTCACTACATATTTTTCGGTCTGTACATTTCTACGATTAATAGAAATGCGTGTATTACTGTATATTTGTGTTTTGGTTGCATATATGATACATTCTATTATATTGTTGAATATCTGCAATATCTACGTGCATTTATTTATTATATCTACGCTCATTTTGTGCCGAAAATAATCCGGATCGATTGGTATGGTGAGCACTCTTGTTGTTTTTGATTGCATGTCCCTAGGCAGTCAGGAGTATAGCAAGTTTGGTCTCGAGGTTGTCTCTCTTGTGGAAATCGATCTCGCGCACCCAAGAAACCCTCAATGGGCGGAAGAAAAGAAAAGCGATGGAATGGTGATCAATCTGATATGAATAGCATCGGTGTCATCGTTGGTTCAGTTATTCGACAATTCTGGTCAAATAGATGAAGATATCCTAGATAAATGGTTAAATGCATAGAAGGTTCAGCCTCTCGTTCATGGTACTGAGGACAAAGGGAAGATCACCTTCGCACTCCTTAAGACTCCCCATGTCAAACATTGGTGGGAAACTTCTTGCGAGAATGAGAGTTCCCGCGGAGAAGTGCAGGAATTATGAGATAAGTCCCACTTGGGATTTTTGTGGATACGGTAAAGAACTATGAGGAACAATACATGAGATGGTTTCCAACGCGGCAAGAGGGCCAGCGGTTCCGAGTTCACAATACAACCTTCCATACCTTGCGCGCAAGTAGGTATCACAAAGACTCCAAGCGACATTTTGGTTCTGAAATACCGTGGGATCTGCATAGGTACATCCAAATTCAAATGGATTTTCTAGACATCTCATCACTCGGTCTTGCTCATGGCCCCATTAAAATCGAGGCGGAAATTTAAACTGAGACAAGCGGAGGTTGGTGCAAATCCACAACTTAATCAAAGAAGTATGACAAGACAACTAACAAAAGCGTCTGAAAACCAGTCCAAGGCACACGGAAAGAAGGGTCACGGGAAGACAAAGAAGGACCTTGGGAAAAGTAGTGCGATTTCCACAAAAGCCCTTGGCACAACAGATGAATGTAAGCTCAAGAAATGAGTTTATTGGTGGTCGAGATCAAAGAAGACAGAGCCAAACCGATTGAGGGAATCTGATTATGAAAATGGTAAAACCAGTCATCGGCCAGGGCTTAGCGCTTTGCTATTGTCCACGACCAACAATTCAACCCGGAAAAGACCAATAGGTCAGAGAGGGGAGTGCCTTTTTCATTCCACGAGATGTGGGTGAAGGGACCTATTTATTGTTGATAGTGGAAGCGGAAGAACCTCATCTCGTGAGAGGAATTCGTCAAAGCGGTTAGGTTATTAGAGCAACACCACACCCACTTAACCATACATCGTGGATAAAACTTATGGGGCCGAGATCTTCATTAATGCGATAGCAGTCAATTGTCATATGACATCCAACCCCTTCAAGGATGAGGTATTATGTGATGTTTCCCCAACTGGATGTTTGTGATGTTCTCTTAGACCAACCATACATGTGGAAACACCATGCCTATCTATGAGTGTCGACCCCTTAGTGTCATTATTACTCGGGGAGTCATCTCTACAGGATAACAGAATTAGTTCAACTCTTGCCCCACCTAAACAGAGCTGCAAAGTGGTATCTCATACTAGAAAATTCATCTTCTCCACGAAATGTTCAAAGGGGTGACAGGAAGGATATTCGACCCTGCAGCTTTGGCCCAACACCTTCTATCAACTGACCGGTCAGCAAGGTTGCATAAGCATGAAGAATCCTTCTTCTACGGTCATCTAAATAGCGGTGGTTAAAAGGGTCCAAACCTTCCGATACGGGTTGTGTGATTTCCACAAACTAAGCAGCGTGACTTCTCTACCAAGACAAGTAGCTCACCAAGATCACGGTCAACAAATGCTTTCCCTCTCCCACGGGAACTCAGCGCCAATGGATACCATTGCTTCCCTAAGGAGGGAGGATTGATCCAGATGGATGCTCGAGGGCCAGCCACCTTTCCAAATGGCTCAAAATAGTTTTAAAGCCATTTTGGCAATTTACTATTTTTAGCGGTTTTAACTTTCCGAGAGGGCCATTTTGAGGGGCCTAAGTGAAGAGTTTTTTTCAAGATAGAGGTTCTTAATGATATCCAAAGGCATGATTTGTCCCCCTAAATGAATCTCCTTAATGATACCTTTCCAAATTGCTATCACCGCTAAAATGGAGATGGTATGCAAAAGTTCTGACCCGGGAAGTTGATGCACCAACTTACCAACCCGAGGCCCACATGACTTTTGGCTTCATCTCCCTAGGGTTAGGTTTTGGATGTCTAGGACTTTGGGCATTCAGATTATTGTAAAGGAGCCTCGAGGAGCCTCATTGTAATCATCTTCTTACTTGAATGCGAGTAGCGTCACATCTCTTCTCGAGGAGATAAAAGGCTGCCACCATTCTGGCGAGTCTTTCACTACAATATTTTTCAGTCTACGTACGATGAATAGAAATGGGTAATGCGTATATTTGTGTTTTGGTTGCATATCTGATACATTCCTATTATATTATTGAATATCGCAGTATCTCTATGCATTTATTTTATTATAATAAAATATCATTTAGTCTTAGAAAGTAATCTGGATCATACATTGAAGAAGTGGTACCCTATTCCAAGGATCTAGGATCATACATTGAAGAAGTGGTACCCTATTCCAAGGATCTATGATCTGTTGGAACAACTGCAACATGAAACGTAATTCACTAAGATGGATTTGAAATCAGGATTCACCAGGTACAATTCAAGGAATAAGATACTTGGAAGACTTCCTTCAAGACAAGGCAAGGTTTGTGAGAGTGGGTGGTTATGCCATTCGATTTATGAAACACATAGGCTACATTTGTGAGAATATTGAATGATGTTTTATGCCATTATATAGATCCATTTGTTATTGTTTATTTGGATGATATATTGGTTTATAGTGCTACCTAGGAGGAGCACATATCACATCTTATGTAGGTGTGAGAGACCCTTAATAAGAACTAACTGCTAGACAATCTCAAGAAATGTGATTTTTATGAATAGTACTTGGTGTATCTGGGGTCTATGATCAGTGGAGGTGAGATCAAGGTAGATCCTGCCAAGATGGAGGTTATCATGAAATGGTTAGTTCCTACAAATTTCATATAAATTAGGAGCTTTGTTGGGGAATCACAGTACATGTGGAAGTTCATAGATTTGTTTTTAGCAGTAGCTACACCACTCCACAGAATAACAACGACCAGTAAGAGTTTCCAGTGGGGAAATAATAAGAACAAGGAATTTGATGAGATGAAAATAAATATATGTCAAGCATCAGTGCTTGTGCTACCAAACTTGAAAAATCCCTTTGAAGTGGAGATAGATGCAAGTGGGTATGTCATGGGAGTAGTCTCTATGTAGGGAGGAAGGGCCGTCTGTTATCATTATGAAGTATTTCATGGGGTAGTTTTCAAATACCCTACCTACGACAAGGATATATATGCCTTGGTACAAGATGTAAAAAATTGGAAGCATTGTTGGATGGGAAAGGAGACCATCATCCACACAGATCACCAACCACTCAAGTATTTGTAGGCCAAAATTAAGTTACAACTAACCATGAACTACAAATGGATGGGGGTTATTACAATAGATTCATTTGGTAATAAAGTATAATAAGGGTAGGAAAAATAAATTGTTAGACAATATTTCATGACCACCCACATACAATATTATAGCTTTGGGAACTTTGATGCACATGGAACCTTTTATCCATGATGCATACAAAGAAGATGATGACTTCAAGGAGGTGTTTCAACAACTACAGGTTCAAATTCATATAGAATAAGGTGATAAAAAGGATGACTATAATTTATAGAATGGTTTAATCTACAAGATCGACAAGATCTATGTCCCTAAATGTGAACAATTACAACTTAATAGAGAGGCTCACACCTCCATGGTTGCAGGACATTTTGGTGTAGGGAAGATAATTTCCAATTTCCAAGAATGAAATAATATGTAGCACGTTGTATTAGAGGATGTATAATTAGTTGTACCAACAAGCCCAATAATATGAAGCAAGGTCTATACCATCATTTACATGTACCCACTCGACCTTGGGAAATCATTTCCATGGATTTTTGGGAGGCTTACCAACCACGTGGAAGGGACATGAATATTTATTTATGGTAGTTGACAGGTTAAACAAAATGTGCATTCTCATGCCTTGCAGAAAGACCATCAAGGGACAGGAAGCAACAAAAGTATTCTTTGAATAGGTTTAGGTGCACTTTGGAATACCAAAAACATCATCTCAGATAGGGATACCATATTTCTTAGTGCATTTTGGACTACATTATGCGAGAACATGGACAGTAATTTGAAGAGGTCTACAACATCCCATCCACGTAAAAATGGGTAGACATAAGTAGTCAACATGAATTTGGTGCATCTTTTGAGGGGTTAAAATTAGAAGCATCCAAATATGTTGGATGAAAATATGATCTATATACAACAGTCTTATAAAAACACAGTCCACACTTCTACTGGTAAGTCACCGTTTGAAACTTGCTTTGGGTATTTTCCACCTTCACCCTTAGATGTTGTATATGGACAACAAGGAAGAGTGAGGGAGGACCTCACAAGAGAAGCATTAAAAGTAGAACAATTTCTTGATAAGATCAGACATATCCATTTGCAAGTACAAGAGACACTGAATAAGTCACAAGAAAAGTATAAGGCTAGACATGACCAACACAAAGCAGAGAGAACATTTCAAGTGAGACAGATTATGGTTACAACTGAATAATGAAAGAATACATGGTCCTGGTAAGAAGATCAAATCTCTGTGGTATGGCCTTTTGAGGTATTGGAAAAGGTGGGAGATAATTCCTACAAACTCAACCTACCCCCACACATGCACATTTACTTAGTAGTGAATGTGGAGAATCTCAAACTCTATGATATTTCCATGCTGGATCAGAAGGAAGAGCAGGTACTACCTTCCATAGAGGATTTAGCACCAGATGCTTAGGCAGATTTAGAAAAGGACACATTTTTTCAGAAGTGGTCCATAACTACAAGACAAAGAAAACATGACCTTTGGCTGGTTGGGTTGAAAGGACAAGTTCTAGGAAAATAAAAGTGGTACTCCATGGAGAAGGTAGAGGAAACATTTCCTCACCTTGTTCATTAAATATTTTGGGGACTAAAAACCTCCCTAAATAGGGAGGTATGATCCATATTGGATCACTATAATATTTTTCAGCTATCTCAATGCTTTTGGAGTGAAAACAACTGGAGGAATAAGCTTGTAGGGTCACTTTAGTGGCAAGTCCTAGTTTGGAAAATTGGGGCCTAGAACCTTCTAGAGCCATTTTGAGGCATCGAATGATATTTTTTGGGGTTAAAAATTTCCCATAATATCCTAGACCTCGTGGTGCTATTTTACACATTGAGACCTTTCCAAAGTGCAAAAATCATGTCAATTAGAGCTCGTATGAAAAATGTGTGGCTCCTGTTGTTCCTGAGTTTATACTAAGGCTACAAGTATAAGATTAGGCATCAGGAAATGAGGGAAATGTTTCAACCATTGCCTTTTTCTAGATAAATAAAAAAAAAAAGTTAAAAAAAAATAATAATATTATAACAACTCAGAGGTTGTTTCTCGCACCTGAGTTAAAATCAAAATATAGAATGAAAGGAAAGAAAAAAATAAAGTTGCTAATCAAAGAAAGGCATCAAATGTTGAAGAATATTACTTTTCTCTGTCCCAACCATCTCTCTCCACTGATTTATGCCTGGAATTCACTCATTTCTAAGTGCTCCTTGCATTTTGATATGTTTCCTTTATTCTTCTGCCATACTTTTATAAATCCTTCTCCATATGATCAGTTTCTACCTCGCCTCTGATTCATGGATTTCCATTTCCAAGAACTCATGTTATTGTCTTGATCATTTGACTCCATGCCCAATGGACTATCTTCTCGGTCCAACCCCAAACCCTAAAAACCCAAAACTTTCTGTTACCCATAGATCTGTCCATTTTTCGAGATTATTGAATATCATATTGTGACATTATTTGAGAGATCCCTCTCGGGTTGGAAGGGGAAGTTTCCAACCAAAAGTGGTTTGAGGTTACCTCAGAATTGGTTTGCATGGAACCCAAATATAGTTTCGAGTGATAAAATTTTGGTAGATGTTGTTCCTGAGTTTATACTAAGGCTACAAGTATAAGGTCAGGCATCCGGAAATGAGGGAAATGTTTCAATGTTTTCCTTTTGCCAGATAAATAACAAAATAAATCTTTTTAAAACGAATTAATATTATAACAACTCAGAGGTTGTTTCCAACACCTGAGTTAAAATCAAAATATAGAATGAAAGGAAAGAAAAACATAAAGCTGCTAATCAAAGCAAGGCATCAAATGCTGAAGAATATTACTTTGTAACAGAAGAASAAAGTGATTGATGTAATCTTCAATGAAGTATAAATTATAGAATCTAATCAACATTCAGGTCTTGTATTAACTAATAGTGAATATAGAGGAAAWTTTKTTTGTTATTAGATAACTATGTATAACATAACCACGGTAGAAGTTGTACTAAATTGTGATTTRCAGTCATCAAAGAAAATATATGAAAGTATGTTGGAATATGAAAAGACAAAGAACACATAACTCAGAATAGACGAGATATAGAATYTCTAGCCTGCATTTGTATTAATTCTCAGTGAAGAGAGTGTTCTCCTTTATAATCGGAAAAAAACAACCTTTGTTTCTTCCTCAAAATGTATATTTATACAAGATTAAAACGTTTGGAATTCTATCATTCTAAAAGTTTCGGTTACAAATGAAAAGATGAAACACTTCACTTAGTTGTCCTTTGTCTTCCTTCATGCCGGCGGGGCATTTTCCGTGGAGCCATGATATAAAATATCGAGATATATTTCCTGTTACAGAGGATGAAAATACAAACAATGGTTAACTCGCTAAAATGGATCTGTGAAACTAGAATGAAATTCAAATAATGATAGAATTTTTTTCATTTAGAATACTCGAGTCTGTGCGGGTCCTTGCTGACACAATGTTTAATTCCAAATATTTGGAAATAAAGAAGGATATTACTTTCAATCATTATCCTAATTCGCTTATAAATGCCATAAATGTTCGATATTTCGTGACTTGGGATGATCGTAGAAAATTTTAAATCGTTACTTGTAAGCTCTACAAGTTTAAAGTTGTTTAAGATATTAATTAATCCAGTTTAATCATTTAATTAACCACAATTAGTTCTTAATCCTTTTTCGGCGTTTGCAGTCTCAGACGATTTTTTTCTTAGTCTTGGGCCACAAACCCCAAATTCGCGATATTGTGATTTGTTTAATTGACTTTGATCAGACTTAAGTTCTGAACTAATCGTGATTAGCTTATAAATATCATGACCTTGGGTATCGAGTTACAAAGGTATTGTTCTAAGGTAAAACTGTCGAGTTGTGAAGTCGCGATAGTTAATTAACATTAATTATCATTTGTCTTGTAATTAACTAGGTTTATCTTAAGTCGCTTTCGCAAATTTTTACATCAGACACTCGAAGGCCGCTCGAGGCGTGACTCCTGAATCGTGAAAGCGCGATGCATTAAAAAAGTGATAATCACTGCATAATGTTTTGATGATCATGATTAAACTTAACCTGGCTTCTCTATTTCAGAAGTTGGGACACTAGGAGCTTTGATACGTATAACCGTTAGAGCTGCGAAATCCCAAAATTTGAGATTTGGGGTTTATGGCTATCGTTTTTGTTATTTGAAAGAAAGGGCAGCCTCAACCTTTTGGTAACTAGAGTATTTGAAAAACAATATATGTGTTCCAACACCTCCTGCAAGTTGGCTTACCGTGTTGACCACCATGGTATGGGAGGATGCCACATCAACCCCCATTAATCATGCATATGGGGCTAGGAATGGATGTAAATTAAAGAATATTATAGAATGTTCAAAACCTATCACAATTGAGGGTTGAAGTAGTAAAAAACTTACCCCTAGATGGCTATCGGGCTATGTTAAATTATAGGTCACTAGGAGGAGAAGGGGTTCCATTCTATGTTATTGTATTTTTTTCCATAACAGAGTAGAAAAATTGGGAGTGGGAAATTAGAGAGAATAATAGAGGGGGTTAATGTTTTGTAGTACCCTAATAGGACACAGGTCTCAGGTAACTCCATAGAGAGTGCCTTCTCCTTTTTTCATTATTTCCATACTAGAGAAAATAGAGAAAAGAAACCTCACCTTCTAGCTGGGTTTTCTCTCTTAAGGGTTTCCAAGATAAAACATTTATGTTATTTTGTGGATGGTGTGTGATTGTATTACTATTCTCTATTTCCTGCATTTTATTTATTTCATGCATAAGAAGAAAAATAAGTAACTAAATATTCTGAAATTTAAAGGAATTTCACCTTCATAGTGTAGATTTCATTTTTATTTATCAAATCTGTTGTGATGAGCTATTCCAGTGGAATATCCATGATAGTTTATAGATAAAATAGACCAAAAAATGCATCCAGATCCAAAACTGTGAACATATCCTGAAGTGGAATTGTGATCTGTGCTATTGCTAGTCCAATTTGAATCAGTGTAGATGATGAGATCCAATGCACAACATGATACATAATGAATCCCATGACTAGTGGTAACTTTGACATATTTTAGGATGCACTTGGAAGATTTGCAGTGTAGCTCATGCAGTTCTTGCATGTATCTAGAAATTTCTCCCACTGCATACGAGATATCTAGATAGGAGTGAGTGAGATAAAGGATAGTCCCCACTTTTTGACGATACTTGGTGCAATTGACCAAAGGTGTATCCTCAACATCCTTGAGCTTGACCCAAGATAAGAAAGGTCTAGTTTATAGCTTGCAGTCAGTCATGTGAAATATGACCAAGAGATCTCCATCCTGATCCCTGAATTAGCCTGGTTGATTTCAATACTAAGAAAGTAGTCTAGTAGACCCTTGTAGGTCATGGTAGACCTATCATGTAAAGATGTTTTGACTGCATCGATGATTGAGACTGAACTACCTATGGTTAATAGATCATCTACATATATCCATACAATCAACAAAGAGTCATAATTTATGAACATATAAACAATTGGATCATATTTACAAAAAATCAAATTTTGATAGAGTAAGTAAGAATATATTTTATCATACCACACTCTAAGTGCCTTCTTGAGTCCATAGAGTGATTTCTTGAGTCTGCAAACTAGAGATGGATTATGTATGTACCCTTGCAGTTTCTCCATGTATATTTTCTCTTCAATATCACTGTGAATAAATTCATTCTTCACATTCATGTGGTGAACCTGCCACTTCCTTGCTGCTATAATAGCGAGAGCCAACCAAATGGAATCCATTTTGGCTACTGGAGAAAATATTTTTTTGTAATCGATCCAGTGAAATTGTTTAAAGAATTTGGATACTAACCTTTCTTTTGATTTACTCACAAGTAAATTTGTTGTTTTCTTCATCCTGTAGACCCTTTTTTATATGAAAAGATTCCAATTTGATGAATGTGTAAAAAAATCCCAAGTTTGGTTCTTGAGGAGGGAGTTGTACTCCTTATTCATGGCTACTTCCTAGAAAGGATTCCCTTCATACTTTACATACGTCTAAGGGTTTTATGCTATAACCATATAGAAATGAATGGGCATTACTAATTCTATGGATGTGAATGCGTGAGGAGATTCCACAAATTGGGATCTCCTCCTCCTCAGATCCACAGGATCAACCACAAGATCGCTTGCTTCATGTAGGATGGGCTGTGCCCATGTCAATCTTGGATTTGGATATTCACATGCATGCTCATGATATTCCAAATCATATTTGGAAATCATATCATAAATATGATATGAATGATAGGATTCATCATCTCTATGATATGATACACGACGATGCAAATAAATTTGTTCATGTTGTTTCTGAGATGCATGCATGGGAATTTCTTCAAATCCGACACTCCTTTCAATGATCAACTTTTATATTGAAGGATATATTGGTATGTATCCCTTTAAACCTTTTGGATAACCCAAAAATATGTACTCTTTACTTTGAGGCTCCAATCTTTCCTATTTTCTGAAGGTATTTGGGCCCATGTGTGAGATCCAACGATGCAAAAGTGTGTGAATTCCAACTTTATGTCGCTCTAGGATTCATAAGGTGTATTTCCTTTCACATATTTTTGAGGATATGTGTTTTGTATATATCTGGAACAATTAATTACTTCATCAAAAAATTTAGAGGGAAGCGACTTTGCATGCAACATGTAACTGTCCATCTCTTTCAAAGACCAATAGCTACCCTGTTCTACTGTGGAGTGTTTGGAATTGTGTGCTACAAATGAATACCTACTTCATCAAAAAGATTTTTTACACACTATTTTACGTATTCACCCCCTTTATTTGTGTAGAGGGTATTGATCATCTTCCCAGAATATTTCTCTGCATGTGATTTGATATCCTTGAGATGCTCAAACACTTCATATTTTTTCCCGATAAAATACACCTACGTGTGCCTCGAGCAATAATCAATAAATGTCAACACATGTTTTTCCTTTATTTTGGAAGAATGAGGGAAAGTCCCCATGAGGTCACTGTGAAGGAAGAGAAGGCCCTCCATGCCTTCCCTTTGTCAAATTTCTCTTATAGATTCCTGTGAAGGACATAGCCTTGACAAACTTCATCAGACAATTGTATGTCTGGAAATCCTTTCACCATCCCCCGTTTTATGAGCTACTACATGTACTTCAAATTTAAATGGCCAAGTAATTTGTGCCAAAGTATACTATCATCATTGGCATGAGTTAGTAGCAATCTAGAATCTAATTTAGCAACAAATTTAGAGAATGCTTACAATATAGACTGATGATTTACATCACCAAAAAAAACTTGAAAGTTAACTTCCATTTTAAATATGGTCATGGAATCCGAGGTGAATTCAACCCTCTTTCTCGTGCATGTATATGTTATTTGGTAAGAAAATAATATATTTATGGAGATTTCAAGATGTGCAAGACATTCTCAAAACTTCCATTTATGAGATCCACTCTTCCTTGTCCATAGACTTCTATTGGAGAGTTTTTTCCATGAAAAGGAAATCATGCACATTACCTTGATTTTTTGGTGCAATTTCTCTAGTCTTCTTCTTGGAATTATCAGGAATGAAACACCCAATATTGTTCTACTAGAGTGTTTGTGCCATGAGGTAAATGGTTTTCTTCATCCAAAAGGATTCAGGATGATAACCATAGTTGCATTAATTGCACTTTGATTTTCTTTTCTTTCCCTTTCCTGGATTTGAGTTGGAAGATTCCTTAGAGGGTTTGAATTTGGCTCATTTTATTTGATCATGATCATTCTTTCCTTTTTATTTCTTATTTTATTTGGATAACCATGGTTTCTTTAATGCACAACAAATGCGTGCACTTTGGAGTTCTTGATAACTCCAACATTTATGAGCTTGTTTTGCTCATGAATGAGGGATTCTATGAATGCATCTAGTCGATGGATTTTCCATGTTGTACCCACCGTAATATTTACAGTGTGAAATGTAGAGATGGATATCGAGTAGTCTAGACGCAACTTCGAAAGAATGGAAAGGATTAGCTTATCTCCTTGCGTTGATTTATCTGTTTCTCATCCTTTGAGTGGAGGTAGCAAGGATTTTAACCTTGTGAAGAAGTCTTGAATATTCTCGTAATTTCTTGGATTTAACGAGATTAACTCATTCTCTGGAATATGACCACACATTTCATATTTCTTTTCAAAGAGGCCCTATATAGTAGTCTAAACATCGTCTGGTGTTGTAGATGATTCAACATGGAATAATAATTCAGGAGAAATAAACAAGTAGATAATTCCAAAAGCTTCATGCATTCAGTTGAAATATTTGGATTTTTCAATGGCACATGTGGGTTCTATTTTTGTTTCCATGGTTATTCGATATAATCCTCTGCTTATTTGAAGTAGAATCTTTGGATTCCAATCAAAGTAATTTTATGGCATAAGAATTGTTGACGGTGGAAATTCCATTCTTTGTGGTTTCTTTAATATTATGAACCTGAAATATATAGTTCATGTACCTTAATCCTATCACCTATGGGATTTGATACCATGTGAAATTGGAGTGAAAATTGCAGAAAGAATCTATCTAGCAACAATGAACAAAATACTTGCAAATTTAAGAGAATAAGAGAAGAATTGGAGAGAAAGAATGAAATAATTATATTCCACAAAATGAGAGAATGAAAAATTACATCTAATATACTCTACATGGATGAAATATACTCTACATGGCTGAACTATACTCTACATGGATGATCTAATGCACCATACATTGATGTTATAGCAAGATTTGCCTCACCCCATGCAATCTTGCACAAAAGGAATTTTTCCATTTCCCTATGCAGACTTGCCATCCATTTTTGCAAATCCCATAGCTAAAAATACATTTTTTCCACATATACAGACCTTGCCTAGCATACAACATGCGTATACGCAGGTTGCACCACTACAACATGCGTACATCAGAAAATGTGTCCAAAAATGAAAAATAGTGTTAGGTTTCCATGTCACGACAGGAGATCAATGATCCTTGGCCTTCCATATACTAGAAACGTTCTGACTCGACCCTTCATTTCCACTTGAAGGCTATAAATGGGCCAATTTTGAGCTATGGAAATGAAGAGAAAGAATTCAACTTTTAGAGCAAAGTTACTCTGGAGGAGTTATTCATTTCACATTGAGTCTGCATCCCTTTGTCCTTTAAGTCCGAACATAGTGTTCAGTCCCCAAGCTCTTCCCTTGATGATTGAGAACTCCATTGTCTCTTTTACATGAGCTTGCCTCTGGTGGAGGATTGAAGTGGTGGAGGCCCATTTGGATGGAACTTAGTTTCTCGATTCCAAACTGTGCCGACACGGAAGTCTATAACTTATTCACTTCTATTGATTATATCTTAATATAAATACTCTTTTCTTGTCCAATTGATATCTTGCAAATATTTGAATTATTATTCCATGGGCATATTTGTTATGAACGTTAATGGATTATGCTATTGAATGTGCTAACATCATATATTATCACCATATGCTTTCTTTGCTTGGTTGTTGAGGACTAGTTGCAAGTGTATTGCTTTGGTTCAAGTGCTCAATGATGGACTTCATCGAACATCTGAACGAGGTAGGCATTTTATATTGTCTTTCTATCATATTTGTTTATATAGAATACTTGACAATAGAGTTGATTTCTGCAGTAATTTTCATCTGTTGTGGTTTACCCCAAGCCATATAGAGATTTTCCTTGTAACATAATTGGTGACCATACTGGGGATTGAATATTCTTTTTTCGTGGTTTGGAGTGTTTTTCTCCTTAGATTTCTCTCGTACCTATTGTGTTTCTTATTGTATCATTGCTTGACAACCTCTGTTCACTTTGGGTCTGAGTATTTTAGCCTTCTCCTTAGCCTAGCTATGTTTTTGACACATACAGGTGTGTTTTTCCTTGACAGTCATGTATATAGGCGTGTTGTCCTTCTGCAAGCTGTGTACATACACACTTTTCCCTTGAACAGTCGCGCACATCAAACTTTTTTGGTTGTTTATTGGGTTTGGTGGTTGTTGGATAGGTTTTGATGATTGATGAGTCTTCTTGGGTCTCTGTAGTGACTGTTAAGTGTTTATGGGATGACAAGAAACCTGTCTTTGGTTGAATTTTTGGGCAGTGCCTTTATCATCATCTTTTCATTTTGATTGTCCTTGTACATTGGGCTGGGTGTTTTTCTCCTTGGTATCCTACTTGAGTTGTCTCTTTCTATACACAATAAAGTCTTTATATATCAAGTTGTTGTTCAATCCATGCATTTTTATTTTTCGTATATTGAAAATACAAACATATTAGGCATTTTACATTGATTGACATTTTGATCTTTTGAGTCTTTTTCATTTATCTTAGTGCATGTAAAGAAAGATTGCATTTTTATTCAGAATTGCAGAATTGAATTGAAAATTGCATTTTTAGAAAGCATATCATTCATTGGAAATTGAAGTTAGGACTTTGCATTGTGTTCATATTTACTTTACTTGTTGATTCACAACATCACTAATTTCACGACCACACCTTTTGAGTAAGCATAGACATTAAAATTAACGCTATAACTTAAAATTGATTAGTAACGATTTTATTTTCTAGGGTGCACCAACTAGCTTAGGATTTAGTGCCTTGGAATAGGATTTTGTGAGTAAACTTCTTCAAGGCTATTAAATCAACATATGTGTCTAAATAAGGGAGTGGAGAAATACATTGTATAATCGGTGATATCAAGAGCCTCCACTACCATTGGAGTTAAACACGAGGTCGTGTGAATTCAGTTGAAGGGATATCCCCCTGATACCTTCCTAGCATCAAAGATATTTTCGGGGATCTATTCGTATCCGGGATCTTGCTAGTGCCCTTATCTCCATGAGAGGAGGTGCTTTCAAGGTTTTAGGCTTTACTACCCTGCCCATACAATGGACCTAACTTATGACTGTTCACCTGCGCATCGGTGATACTGTGGTTTATTAGTTGTTTGACTTAGCTACCACATAGGTTACTTATAGGGGTTATTCTGCAGGTACCCTGGGTCAGATAAGGGTCAGACAACACACAACCTTTATGGAGGATTACCTCTCTGGGGGGATCTGACTGCTTGGTTATTAAGCCCATGAGGGCCCTTATAACTAATTCTGATACCTCCAATATTTAGTAGGGAGTCTCAGGCCCCTTTTGGGCGAGACATACCTACTTTAGGGAGGGAGACCCCTTTCAGCCACTTTATCCTACTTGCATGCATATTGGCCGTTTGATTATTTTTGGTGTGATCTTTGATTATTAGTTGACGTTAGGATTTCGTACTGAGTTATCATTATCATGGATAGTGGAATTCCTTTGGCTCCCTCATTTACCACTACCTCCCCCATGAAGTTCACTCATTTCTTGGTCTGCAATGTCTCAAAACCAATATTTCCCCGGACCTTGGTATCAAATGCCACAATCCATCACTGTTAGTCTAGTCACTGCCAGTCATACTGGAACTCCATCACCAACCACTGCTATTCATGTTGGGGATTGGTTGAAAACCTCTGCAAGTCATGTTGAAAACCCGCAACCAGTCGTTGCTAGTCATGCTAAGAGCATAAATCTAGTAGCCATGAGTCATATTGATACTCCATCTCCAACCTCTGTCCATTGCTGATCTAAAAATAGTGGGCTGACTTGTTATGCTATGCAAGCACCCTCTACTTCATTAAAATAAACTTTTCAGGACCTTGCTAAATGTGTTAAAATATGCAAGATAAATTATGTGCCAAGTTTATGCATCTTCAAAATGTTTATGTGTGAGATCTTTGAAAAGTAAAATATGTTGTTTTCATAAAATACAACAACAAAAATAACTTGCAGCAAATAATAACCAGCAAACACTCACAACAAGAACAACATGATAAAGGAGTTCACCCCTCTCTGGGCTACATCTCCTTGAGCCTCCATCAATGGACTTGGCTCCTTGGGATTAGTTTGTCAAAAATTCTTTTACAAGATGCTGTTCAAATCCAATGGAAATTATGACTATACCATTGGGATCAAAATACATAAAAACCCCAAAAATGACTAATAGAACTCTGAAAACAGATCTTGGCTCATTCGAGCATGACCTCTTCTACATGTGGCCTTAAGCTTCCCTGAGATTCCTTGTGGAAAAAACACCTGTAAAAGTCCTCAAATGGATCTGAAACCTATCCCAATGTGTTCAAAGCATAACAATTAGCCAAAAATGACTATTCAGTCACAGAAAACAAACTTGGGCTCATCTGAGCATGACCTCAATCAATGAGGGCTTCAAGCTCCCTAGAGCTCTCTGAAACTTCAATGGTAAAAAACCTGCAAAATAAGTCTTCAAATGGATTTGAAAATAGTGCCAATGGATTCAAAATGTCCAAAAACCCCTAGCTGGGCTTTTTTGGCACCTCATTTGGCCAAAAAATGAAGAAGTTAGGCCTCCTGCCATTTCCCTCCTTCAAACTTGTTGTCTCTGGTTTGCCAAAATGCACCTTTGTGTGGCCAACCTAGCACATGCGCTCATTTCCGTGCTAAAACCTAGCACCAGGTGCATAACCAAAAAATGGGCGAAACTGTCGAATGGTTATGGTGTGCCTAGCCCCTAACCGCCAAGTCGTGGGCATATGGGTCACCATGTGACCGCGCACTCATACAAAAAGTGCTATAGTTTAAAATCAAGTCATATGGGTAGGCGCCATGGGACCAGGCGCGTGGACTTTTGAAAAGTTTGAAACGCGTGCGCACACACGGTGGTCATATGGTAACAATATGTGACCGGGGGCTGGACTCCATTTAAATTGTGCGCGCGAGGTGGTTATATGGGGAGCCACATATGACTGGGGGTCGAGGCTTAGCCCCAGCCCGGACCGCGCCCAACTCACCATATATTTAAACTTAAATATAATCTAACACGATTATATAACAAGACTTAACGTGTGGTGCGTCAATTGGTCAGACTTTGTCAAAGCTTTGCCAATGGGGGAGTTCCGGGGTTCGATCTCCACGAACTCCATAATATTTTAAACAAACAACCATTACCATGGTGCCACGTGGTAGCCCATGCCTGGGCCATGTGGCACCACTCCATTTGTCCATTAAATGCCACGTGTCGAAACATCATTTGTCCAAAATCTGCTAATCAATGATTGCCACATCATCAAATACCACCTCAGGGTATGGACATGCCACATCTTCGTACGACCTCTGCCACGTCAACATCCGTACGGACTGTACAGTCAACACATTTGTTTTTCCTGTTTGATGATTCGAACAAAATTTGATATCTGACTCATCCGATGTCTGTTTGAACCCAAACAAGTTGTGTTGGGTTTGTGATGACGAGGGCTACACACCCATTGATTTTGAGGAAATTATGAGAACTTTGATTTTTAAGCAAAATTTTGACCCCTGGTCCAGATTATTATCATGCCTTCCCACTAAAAGGATTTTGGACCCACAAAAGTTGATGACTATCTGTCTGAGCTTCAATAATCTTCTTCTTCCAAGTTCTATCAATTGATTCTACTTGAAAAGTCTTTTGACAATCACCTGAATACCTTGACATGCCTTGCATTACAACTGGCTATGCCCCTCAAACATTGTTCTCTAGCTGCTGCTGACCCACTGTTTTCTTTGTGCTTGGAAGACTGCCAACTTTCCCACTGAGAATCAAGTCCCTCTTGTGAACTCTTTGACGTCAACACAATCCGCTCTCTAATGGCTGCAAAAACTTTCCTGTGACATCTTGTCACAAACCAAGAAACCATCAATCTTGAAAACAAATTTATACAAGACTGAAAATGATGTCAACAAAGTCTTTTTCCTCTTCAAGAAAATGGTCGCATCTTGTACTTCATCAAAGCACATGGTGTTTTCCTGCATCTTGGTGTACTCAAAATTGACTTACAAGCCAACAAACACCATCGACTAAACATAAGTCGAAAAACATGAGGGACACAACATAGTCATCAAGACAACATTGACACAAGTCGAGACTCATTTGAAACATATCGACCTTCCCAAAATGACAAGTCAACATTCATGATACACAATCATGAGTCATTCATGATGAACTATCACTAGGTTCACTGCTTACACATACACAAAAACACATGCATGTGCATAGCTCTTCAACTCTCCTTCAAGTACAAACATAAGTACATAAACCCAAAACATGTGGGTACATAAGAGCTGAATATGAAAAAGATATATGGCTGTAACAAGTCAGCATCATATCCCTCTTTTACATCCTCTTGGCAAAGTTGTGCAACAAACAAGAATGCCTTCAAACGAATTGCATTCACATGCAACTTGCATCATACAAGTTGTGTTAAACTGCTACAACTTGTCATGCTTTCAACATAAATGCATACATAAGGCTGAAATGTGCATCTACAACAGAAAATGCAAGCCTTACTTGCTCAAGAAATTCAACCATTTCTTACCAAGCCAACTCAATGGTGAATTCTTCTGTTGAAAATCATCTTCTTGTGAATCATCTTGACACACATCAATGATGGAATCTCCTCTTCCATTCTTGACAATCTATTTATCCATCTGCTTCTTGTGCTGTGGATGAGTGGTTGGATGCAATGTCCAACATTTGTTAATGAGATGACCCCTCTTCTGGCAATGAGTGCAAATCTCTTGCATCCTCTTTTCAAGTTGTCTTTGCTTGGAAAGTTTCCTGAAAGTGGTCAATCTTTTCCAACATTTTGAAACATGATGGTTATATAAACCAAAATATGTACATGGACTTTTTCTTCCATTTTTACATGCAAATTTATCATGTTTAACATAATCAAAAGCAACTGAATTATAGGTGGAAATATACCTTGAACATTCACCTTTATCGCCTCTTTAAGGAGGTGAATTTGAAGAGTTACAAGCTCTCCTTTGAAGACCAACAACAATGTTCTTGTCCACATGGCTGTCATAACTCTCTTGTTTCACACATTTGCATTCATCTTGAACACAAGCTTTGCATGCTTGAGGGATTGAACTTGAAACAAAAGTTCTTGAACTTGAAACAAAATTTGTTCTTGGAACTTTTTCCCTTGTCTCCTCAACTTTGGGATATGCTCCATCTCTTTGTTCATATCCAAGACCACAATACTTGGGTCTCTGCTCAACAACAATAGGCTCAACAATGCCTTGTGCATGCTTGCCTAAACCTCTACCTTCATAGCCCATTTTTAACAATAACCTGGACCCTATTCCTCTTGTGTGATTTTCAAAAACACCAAAGCATTAATCTTGAGAGGAATTTGAAGATAAACTAACATTATATACCTCATGTTCATGCATGTACTTGGTAAGGGTTTCCTTTGCCTCATGGAGTTGAGTCTCCATCTCATGCAACTTTTCAAGAAGCTGGTACTTCTCCTCCTTCATGGCCATCAACTGCTCTTGAAGGTCAATGCTCTCTCTTCTTTCTTCCCACATATATTGCACCACATCTCTCATGGTTATAAACTCCTTCAACATATCTTTGTCAAAGAACTTGGATAATGAAGATGTATGAGAACTATCAATGTTTGAAGCTTCCTCCATCCTTGCAAGATATCAAACTTCAACACAAAACTTGCACAAATACCAACAACTAAATCTCTAGCTATCAATGGCAATCACATGAGAAAAACAAAATATGCTCTGATACCCCCTGATTTGAAAATAGTGGGATGACTTGTTATGCTATGCAAGCACCCTCTACTTCATTAAAATAAACTTTTCAGAACCTTGCTCAATGTGTTAAAATATGCAAGATAAATTATGTGCCAAGTTTATGAATCTTCAAAATGTTTATGTGTGAGATCTTTGAAAAGTAAAATATGTTGTTTTCATAAAATACAACAGCAAAAATAACTTGCAGCAAATAATAACCAGCAAACACTCACAACAAGAACAACATGATAAAGGAGTTCACCCCTCTCTGGGCTACATCTTCTTGAGCCTCCATCAATGGAATTGGCTCCTTGGGATTAGTTTGTCAAAAAATCTTTTACAAGCTGCTGCTCAACTCCAATGGAAATTTTGACTGTACCATTGGGATCATAATACATAAAAACCCCAAAAATGACTAATAGAACACTGAAAACGGATCTTGGCTCATCCGGGCATGACCTCTTCTACATGTGGCCTTAAGCTTCCCTGAGCTTTATTGTGGCAAAAACACCTGTAAAAGTCCTCAAATGGATCTGAAACCTATCCCAATGTGTTCAAAGCATAACAATTAGCCAAAAATAACTATTTAGTCACAGAAAATAGACTTGGGCTCATTTGAGCATGACCTCAATCAATGAGGGCATTAAGCTCCCTGGAGCTCTCTGAAACTTCAATGGTGAAAAACCTGCAAACGAAGTCTTGAAATGGATTTGAAAACAATGCCAATGGATTCAGAATGTCCAAAAACCCCTAGCTGGGCTTTTTCGGCACCTCATTTGGCCAAACAATGAAGAAATTAGGCCTCCTGCCATTTCCCTCCTTCAAACTTGTTGTCTCTAGTTTGCCAAAACGCACCTCTGTGTGGCCAACCTAGCACACACACTCATTTCCGTGCTAAAACCTAGCACCGGGTGCATAACGGAAAAACGGGTGAAACTGTCAAACGATTATGGCGCGCCTAGCCTCTAACCGCCAAGCCATGGGCATATGGGTCACCATGTGACCACGCAGTCATACAAAAAGTGCTAAGGTTTAAAATCAAGTCATATGGGTAGGCGCCATTGGACCAGGTGCACAGACTTTTGAAAATTTTGAAACACGCATGCACACATGGTGGTCGTATGGTAACAATATGTGACCAGGGGCTGGACTCCATTTAAATTGTGTGCATGTAATGATCGCAAGCCATTATGCAAGGATCATCACTGTTTTGGTGTCTTTTAAAAAAAAAATCTGAGTGAGGTATTTCGTTAAACACTTTGCTGATCTACCTTTTAGATGTGTTTATATGTGTGTATGCAGCAAATAACAAAAAGAGAAACCTCAAAAAGAAAAAGACAAGCCAAAACATCTCAATTCTTCTTTATTCATAAAATAGAGAAACCTGCTACAATGAAGATGTCGATCTGGAATGATCAACAGATGGCCAAGAAGATAGACAATAGATAAGAATTGCTACAAAATGCTCCCGCTAATACAAAAGATGCCTCCAAAGGCTGAATAAGAAATGAAGATCAATACAAGAAGATCTGAATGCCAAACTCTCCAGCTGAAGAATGCCACGCTCCAATAGAAGGTTGAAACCCTCAATAACTTGGTCCTGCTGCCAAATGTGTCCAATCACCCTAATAAATATGCCAACTGATAGATCAGGTGATTGTAAGAACAACCCAGGTGACCGAATCTCCAAGATCCCTCTCAATCTCTGTAGATCTGAAATCCCCCACTGAATGGTGTGCCCCACTGGATGACTGAAACCCTAGATAATTCGGCCCTGCTGAAGGAGGCCTCCAAATGCT
>SNQJ01S0014696.1:316290-331333 GCA_010110895.2 Picea sitchensis
TGCAACGAAACCAAAGCCAACCTGTGCGAAATGGCTCATAATGATGGAATATGATCATCAATGCAAGATGGACCCCACAATGCCTCTCAAATACCCCTGTACTCTCTCTAGCACCCATCTGGTTACTCTGGTCATCATAAATCTCTGCCCTGTGATGATATCCCAAAGTGGGGACATTACATCACACAGGGTGGTTATATGGGGAGCCACATATGACTGGGAGTCGGGGCTTAGCCCCGACCTGGACCGCACCCAACTCACCATATATTCAAACTTAAATATAATCTAACATGATTATATAACAAGACTTAATGTGTGGTGTGCCGGTTGCTCATACTTTTTCAAATCTTTGCCAATGGGGGAGGTCCGGGGTTCGATCCCCACAGACTCCATAATATTTTAAGCAAACAACCATTTTCCCATTAAATGCCACGTGTCAAAACATCATTCATACAAAATCTACCAATCAACGATTTCCATGTCATCAACTGTCGCCTCAGCATACAGACATGCCATGTCATCGTACGGCCTCTGCCACGTCAACATCCGTACGGACTGTATAGTCAGCACATTTTTTTTTCCTGTTTGACGATTCAAAAAAAACACAATATATCACTCATCCAATGTCTGTTTGAACCCAAATGAGTTTCGTTGGGTTTCTGATGATGAGGGCTACACACCCATTCATTTTGAGGCAATTCCGAGAACTTTGATTTTTGAGCAAAATTTTGACCCCTGGTCCAGATTCTGATAAATTACATGGGAGATGAACCTCCAGCCTATGTCAGTTATGCTGAGAGCATGTCACCAACCATTTTAAATGACACTATTTGAATCCATATGATTGAGAAGCCTAGACATGTCAGACATAAAACCATATTCCTTTGTAGGACTTACAAAGAAAATCACCTTACTTGTTTATGCCCTAGTACTGCTCTGATACCAGAAGCATTTTTCTCACCCAGGGGCCCTTCAGGTTTTGAGGAGTTTGTGGTTTCGCCACACCCTGTTTCTCCTTTGATTGACATGGAATTCATGTCGATGCAATCCTCACCTGATCACACCCCCATTGTTGAGGGTGATGCGTCTCCAAGCCTTGTCATCACGTATCCTATTAAACCAACGGTTGAAGAACGGGTACTATCGACACAATTTCGGGTCAATCCAACTCTTTTCTTGGAGGGTGATGCGTTCTTCAACCATGTCATTAACATTTATGATATTACGCCTTCTGAACAAGAGAGAGTTTTAATCCCCCCAAGTAATCTCCCTTCAAGTCCTGGAGAAGTTCCCTTTGATTGGGATGGTCTTGTAGGGTATCCAATGCCTCCTCTCTTGTCCTTTCAAGTAAGGGAAATCATCTGATATATCACGGAGAAGGTAAAATTCACTCTCATTTTATTATCCTTGACTTGGAGATATTTGGGTTTCCCAAGCTTTTGTTGGCTATTCATAATATGTTGAACCTTCACAGAAGTCCAACATGGGAGCCTTGGCCTCCCCCCTAACATGCCACCTAGAAACCTCTCAATGAGTCTGATTTAAGCTCTTTTCCGACTCATCTTAAAAAAAAAAGTATTTTTGAGTGAATTTGTCCCTTTCACACTCGGTAATTGGACTTGAAAGGTCGTGAGTCTTAGTTAATCTCTTTTCCAACTTGTTTTCAAAAAGAGAAAATATTTTCGAGTGAAATTGTCTCTTTCGCACTCGTAAATTGGATTTGAAAGGACGTCTATTTGGTACAAGTTTATCCCTTTTTCACACCAAGTAGACTAAGATTACGAAAATGATTTTTTTTGGCATCAAGTTGTGATTGCATCTCATGCCCTTGCTTTCAATATTGAGCCTATATCCGGTTCTCTCTTTTCATTATAAACCATTTTCCTCACTAGTTTTGCATCCTCAACCAAGAAGAGCATTGTCTATATCCTTCGCAATTTGACACCCTATACCCAGGAGGGAAAATTCCCCTGAGTGTGCATCTCCCGCATGCACCTCCTTGCATTGAGCATAGGTATGTTCCATTGTTAGAACTATTTTTTCTTACTTGTGACACTCGTTTCCTCCTCTGTATCACAACATTCATGTGTCTATGAAAAAACAAAAAAAAGATGGGTGGGAAGGGAGTATTATGTCATATTGGAAGCAGTTGTGTCGCCTTTGAACATAGAACAAAGTTATTGAATCCACTTGTTATCATAATTTTGGGTTTAGCATGGCCTTAGGAAGCTAATCTCGTTACATAGAGTTTTCTCCATTGACTGGCTACTCTTCAAGTCCCTATGGAGAACTTGATTGATGCCTCCTCCATCTCATGGTTTCATCATTGAGTCTATGCTGCTAGAGTCTTCCATATGTCTCATTCTCTTGTTCAAAGAATATCTATCAACCTATGTCAATGCCTCCATCCATGGTTTCACTCTTCATTGAGTCTATGTCATAGAGTCTTCCATATGTCTCATACATTCTCTCATCAAAGAATATCTATCAACCTATGTCAACCATTCTAATCCTTGACTTTGCATGTTGGTCATACCTCTCGGCCAGAATCACATGATGTTGTAGTACTATTATGCACCCTAGTCCTACTTTCCTCATTGGTGGTAAACCTTGAACTCAACAAATGACATTTTCTCATTGGTCGCTGACTGGTCTTTGTGTTTGATCTGAAGAAATCTATTAACACATTGGGATTCGTTCAGTGTCTTGGAGTCGATTAGCCTTATTGGTGGTTTTCCTTGTCAACAATTTTCCTCATTGATGCTAAGTAAAGGGTCTTTTTTCGTACCTATTTCACTTGGCATTAAGGAAAGACGACAGTACGCTTACACATGAAAGACGCACAGGGTCATTGGTTCATGAACATTTTCTTCATCCGATTTCCTCCAAATAATGAAGATTCTTCTTTGTACCTCATGATGAATGATGAAAGATGCCTTAATTCTCTCCTTTATGCAGGTCTCCTTCCATCAACTTCATCTCATCTATTATGGAAATGAGACCTAGAGTCCTATGAGTACCTTGAGGCTTGCAGTAATTAGTGGCAGGTTCTCTCACCATCGACAGTTGGGAATACATCAATGTCTCCTGATCGATGGATTGTTCAAGTGTTCAACCCCAACTCCTTTATTCACACTTGCAAGAATGTAATCGATGCCTTGATACCTACTTTCATCATCGGTAGGTTGTCTTGCGTTTGTTAACGGTATACCTCAATGACCGATAATCAAACAAAGTCTCATTGCGTTCGACCTCAACTCCTTTATTCACACGATTTAGACTTGCACCTTTGGTGGATTGTGTAGAAGACTTGAAGACATCAGTATGTGGCCACAACTTTCCTGAGTTGTTTCTTCCATTTCATTGGACCAATACCTGTTTGATTTCAGTGATCATGGGATATCAGATTTTACTCCATTGTATACATATATCTTGAGACTGGTTCTACTGGGCCTTGTTTGTGACTATGGAAACCTTTGTCATGTAACCACATTTTTATTTGCATATTCATGGACATAGACAGTTGTTTGGTATATTTTGACATGGATCTGCAGTGTACTTTAAAATTGAAGCCATGTATGCAAAGTCAATACAGACAGATTGTAATGAGCAACTAGTTCTTCCAGTTGGTTCCCCATCACTCCACTTATGGGTTTTTATAATGTATTTAGGCCATCACAAATACTCCTCTAACCTCACACATTAGACATAATCTGTTATAGCAATATTTTCCTCAACCCATGCAATCTTGCACAAAAGGCCTTTTTCCATTTCCCTATGCAGACTTGTCATCCCTTTCTACAAATCCCAGAGATAAAAATACATTTTTTCCACATATACGCACCTTGCCTACTATACAACATGCATATATGCAGGTTGCACCACTAAACCTGCGTACATAGAGAAATGTGCCAAAAAATGAAAAATAGTGTCAGGTTTCCATGTCACGACAGGAGATCAATGTTCCGACTCGGCCCTTGAGTTCCGCTTGAAGGCTATAAATGGGCCAATTCCTAGCTATGGAAAAGAAGATAAAGAATTCAACTTTGAGATCAAAGTTACTCTGGAGGAATTATTCACTTCACATTGAGTCTGCATCCCTTTGTCCTTTAAGCCTGAACACAATGTTCAACCCCCAAGCTCTTCCCTTGATGATTAACAACTTCATTTTCTCTTTTACATGAGCTTTCCTCTGGTGGAGGCCCAGCTGGAAGGAACTTAGTTTCGTGGTTCCTAACCGTGCTGACACAGAAGTCTGTAACTTATTCACTTATGTTGATTATATATTAATAGAAATACTCTTTTCTCTTCCAATTGATATCTTGCAAATATTTGAGTTATTATTCCATGGGAATATTTGTTATGAATTTTAATGGATTATGCTATTGAATGTGATAACATCATATATTATCACCATATGCTTGCTTTTCTTGGTTATTGAGGACTAGTTGCAGGTGTATTTCTTTGGGTCAAGTGCTCAACGATGGACTTCATCGAACATTTGGATGAGGTAGGCCTTTTATATTGTCTTGCTAGCATATTTTTTTGTACAACATACTTGAGAATAGAGTTGATTTCTATAGTCATTTTCGTCTGTTGTGGTTTACCCCTAGCCATAGAGATATTTTCCTCATAACAATTGACAGAAACTAGAGTGAACTTCTACCTAGTCCTAGTTAACTAACCATGCAACTGTTAGTTAACTAGATTGCACAAGTGGAGTCGAGATAATATAATATCATTCATGAACATGTGTAGTTCTCTCCTATATTCATGCATGTGAAGTGCACCCTCCTGGTGATGATTCCAAGGAAAAAATGAAACACTTGGTGATAATTCCAAGGTTTCCATGTGAGACTTGACTCCACTAGTCTAACTGAAGTAAAAATGAGTAATGATTGAAGAGATTGTGGTTCCCTCATCTAGGGGATAATATTCTGATCTAGAGGAGAATATCTCAGACCAAGGTACACCCTCAACATATACTAATGAACATAGGGAAATAAATACTAGGTGGGTGTCTAATATCTTCAATTATCTGAATTGTAAGCTAAAGGTTCCATTTGCATGCCCATTATAGGGATCTAGGTTACCATGCATGGCCCTTGGGCCAAAAAGTCAATTAGTATGGACTTAGACCTTGAATTTATACCATGGACTATGTCATGGGTGATGAGAATCATCATTTGTGCAACAAATATTGAAATGGACACTAAAAATTCTTTCTAGGACAAGGATTCCCTATTTGGGGCATATGTTAATGGGCATTGATAGAACCATCCTAGATATTCTAAACCTAAAAATTTGTATCCCTATCCCACTTTCTAGCCAATTTTTTTTTTTATTTATTTATTGAGGGCCTACATTGTGGTTTGGGGACCCTTGCATGGACCATGAGATTTAGAGATAAATGTCAAGGTTGAGATATTTTATTTGGACATATACCATTGCATAGTCCTCAAGAGCTATCCCTAGACTGATAATCCCCAAAATGGTGACCATATATCACATGTATTCTAAAGAACACTATGGGTCATGCATATTGAATTTCACTCAGGGATCATACATAGAAAATGTTTCCACCACATGGCCATTAGGGATAACCATTTGAGTGGTATATGTCAACCATTTTGCGTTTTGGCACACTAGGGATCAATTTTGAGGCCTTAGCCAATATTGGAGGCCAAACTCTAGGGTCGTAGTCCTTGGGTGTTGGAAATGGGGAAATGGTTAGGATAAAAACATAACTTTTGGTAGGTAGTGGAAGTCATTTCAAACCATCAAAATCAATGATAAAATTTCTTCACCAAGAAGTAATTTACAATCTATCTCAAGTATCCTCTCTATATATCTCCTCCATATAACATCAAAATTGGAAGGGAGAAAAGTATATAGGCTTAGAGGGTCAAGGAACGAATAAAAATGAAGCATATATAGAACAAATAAAACTAATAATTTATATATTGATCATAATTTTTTTTTACATATTTCTCCACATACAAAATGTTTGACAAAATATTTTAACAAAAAAATGGCCATAGACTAGGCATAATGGTAATGAAAGAATTACAATTTAACAATAAAACATAACACATTGTGAATAGGTGAGAAAAAAAGGGATTTAATGATATGATGCCACTATTTTTGAGACATGATTCAGAGGGACATCGGTGGCTGGCCACCTATTCCAACTGACACAAAACAATCTTCTGGAAACTTACTATTTTTAGCAGGTTTTTGGTTTTTAAACTTCTAGGTCCATTTTGAGGGTATAAATGAAGTTTTTTTGATATTGAGCACCCATTTTATGAAAATATTCTTTTATTGAGCCCCCAAAATGAATCTCCTCAACGATACCTTTCCAACTAGCTATTGTGCACCCCAAACAAAGATTGTATGCCAAAGTTATGCCCCCGAGAAGTTGATACACCAAACTACCTAAAACGAGGTCCACAACACTGTTGACTTTTCATCTTCTAGTGTTAGAGTTTTGGATTTTATTTATGTTAAGAAGGAATTTAGAGCCTCATTGTAAAATCATCTTCTTGCGAATGTGAGTAGTCATCACATCTCTTCTCGGAGATAAGTTGCCACCATTCTAGCGAGTCTTTCACTCTGTATTTTTATAGTCTTATACATTTCGCTCATTAATAGAAATTGTGTATTACTATATCTCTGTGTTTATGGTTATATTTATGATATATCTATGTTATATTATTGAATTTCTTGCAATATCTCTATATATTTTTGTGTTATATCTCTGCTCTCATTTTGTGACGAAAATAATCTGGATCAGTGGTATCAGAGTAGGCTGATCTTGATCATTTTGTTCAGTGCATGTCCCCAATGAGGTCTAAGTATAGAAAGTTGGGTCTTGAGCTTGTCTCTTTTGAGGAAAATCATTCTCGCACACCCAATAAACCCTCCATGGTGGAAGAAAAGAAAAACGACAGAGAAGATGATTCTATTAATCTATTGTGTGAGCAAGCTCTCATGTGGTAGAGCGACGAAATGATGGAGAATTTTTACCACATCCTTCAATGTTGGCTGATAAAAACTAGTGCGTCTTCATCAAGCAACCACTTTAGAGGCACCTTGACTTTCAAGGTACAAGTTAATTTTGATATTCCCATATTTCAAGGAAAGATAGATGCAGATTCCCTAGAAAAATGGTTAAATCTGCTAGAAGGTTATTTCTTTGTTCAAAATTTTTCCAAAAGGGAAACGATCACCTTTGCACTCCTTAAGTCCCTCCCCCATGTCAAAAATTGGTGGGAAAATTACTGGGAGAAAAGTTCCACAGAGGAGTCTGGAATATATGGGGGCAAGCCCACTTGGGATTTTTTTGTGGATGTGGTCAAGGAACAATATTACCTTGCTCGTAAGTATGATGACCAGTACATGAGATGGACCACACTACGTCAAGATAGGGGCCAAGGAATGCTAGAGTTCACCAATACCTTCCATACCTTGCGTACTAAGCTGAGTATCAAATATTCTGAGCGACATTTGGTTCTAAAATATCATGAGGCTCTACACAGATACATCCAAACTGAAATGGAGTTTATGGACATCTCATCAGTGGGAGATGCTTATCGATATGCTATCAAGATCGAGCAAAAATTTAGGCACCAGAACAAACTAGAGTTTGGGTCTCCAAATCTGCATCAACCAAAGCATGATAAATACGACCCGAACAAACATCCTCCAGAAAACCAACCCAAGCCACATGAAAGGAAGGGTAACAAAAATATGAAGAAGGGAACCCCATTGCATTTTATTGTTGATAGTGGAAGCCAGAATAAACTCATATCAATGGAGGTCATCAAACAATTGGGATTGTCGACAACACTACACCCACAACCATACAACATCATATGGCTTCGACAGTGACAAGATCTTCATGTCAGCCAACAGTTCCACCTCTCCTATGGCATCCATCCCTTCAAGGACAAGGTATTATGTGATGTTACCTCACTGGATGGCTGTGATTTTCTCTTGGGCTAGCCATATATGTGGAAGAAACATGCTATCTATGAGTCTCAACCTCATAGTGTCATTGTTACTCTTGGGTATCATCTCTATAGGATGGTAGTTCTGATTACTATTCCACCAAAACATTGCCACAAGATAATCTCTCATACTACAACATTCAGCCTATTCACAATCTTTTCAAAAGGTGAATAGAAGGCCACTGCAATCATTGTAGCCTCAACACCTTCTATCCATCAGAAGTAGATTGCAGAAGAAAAATAAGATATTGTTTCTTCACCTACGATGGTGCCTACACAATTCCTCGTCAAGAAAAGATACAACAGGTTGGTTGAACATATTCAACCCCACTAGCAACAGGTTCATGATAGCCTTCCACAAACCAAGTAATACAACATCTCCAACAAGGGAAGCAACTCACCAAGATTCAGATTTAGTGAACTCTTTCCCCTCTCCCCCGGGCACTCAACGCAATGGAGAAAATTTATTCCTAAGGAGGTAGGATTGATCCAGGTGGATATCGGTGGGCAGCCACCTATTCCAAATGACACAAAACAATCTTCTGGCAACTTACTATTTTTAGCAGGTTTTTGGTTTCTAAAATTCCGGGGCCATTTTGAGGGCCTAAATGAAGTTGTTTTTAGATTGGGCACCCCAAATATATCCTAAGTCTCTGATTGAGCCCCCAAAATGAATCTCCTCTATGATACCTTTCCAACGAGTTATCATGCACCCCAAACAAAGATCGTATTCCAAAGTTACTCCCTCGAGAAGTTGATACACCAAACTACCTAAAACGAGGTCCACAAAACTGTTGGCTTTTCATCTTCCAGGGTTAGGGTTTTGGATTTTATTTATTTTAAAAATTCCTTTAGAGCCTCATTGTAAAAATCATTTTCTTGTGAATGTGAGTAGCCATCACATCTCTTCTTAGAGATAAGTTGCCACCATTCTAGCGAGTATTCCTCTATGTATTTTTACAGTCTTGTACATTTCATTCATTAATAGAAACTGTGTATTATTGTATCTCTATTTTTATGGTTATATTTATGATATATCTCTGTTATATTATTGTCTCTTGCAATATTTCTGTATATTTCTATTTTATATCTCCACTCTCATTTCGTGCCGAAAATAATCCGGATCAAGATATATAAGGAAAAATGAGAAAGATAAAGAATCACAACTCCACATCAATTAAAATTTTTAAAGATATAATTTCCTTAGTAGAGCCTACATTCCCTTTATATTTCAATATTTTTATTCTCCATGTATATGAAGTTCATGGTGATCCCATTGTTAAGTTGACACCATACCACAACCATATATTTGCTATCTCTAGTCACCCCTTTGCTTGTCTTGTCTATATGAAATCTGAGGGCCATGGCTACTTCCTTGCTACACATGTCATGGTTATATCATGTATAATGTTCAACAACAATACTCTATTATTGTTTTTTTTCCACCCACAAAGCCATTCTTTCTCCTCAAATAATTGACTAGGTACTCAAGCATGGTTTTTTTTTCCCAGAAATTGTTTGGTTTTTTGCATGGATTTTAGTGAATTAAAATGCAAAAAATTAAAACAAAATTAAATCTATAAGTACAAACTAAACATTTTACATTAACATATAAGATTCTAGGCTATATCACATTCCTTTAGCATTGAGTGTATTACCTCGTCTTAGAGATTCTATTCTATATCCTTTCGATTATGTATATTTTTTCTAATTTTGGTTGGAATAAAAATTGTGACATTAGTGATCAGTGAATTACTTACTTTCATTATGCTCTCTATATAGTAATCCTATCATATAATTCAACTTCTTCCTCTACATTTCTAGAATGAAAACACTAACTACAACAAATAGGAATACTCTAGGAAGAAATATGTTATGATCCAATTCCTTGGGAATGATAAAAATTCAATGAATAAAAGTACACTTCAAGGGGGAAACCTCCATTTACAATACATCCAATGTAAAAGATGAGATGAGATCATCATAATACTAGGTCTCCTTGGTGTATATATATGATACAAAGGGTACAATTAACAAGACCAACAATCAACAAGGATACCAACAATAAACTAACATGCTCTTCCTAGTATTTGTTGTAGATTAGTATGTTATCAAAAAATACTAACACAGATTTTCTAAGGAAGGGTTTGAAAATATAATTCATCAAGCTTTGAAATGTTGATGGTGCATTAGTAAGTCCAAACATAATAACCAAAAACTAATAATGACCTTCATACATTTTAAAGGTTGTTTTGGGAATGTCTTCTAACCTCATTATGATTTGATGATATCCCAAATGAAGATCCAACTTAGTAAAGAAAATTTATCTATGCAATTCATCTAATAGTTCATTAATGACATGGATAGGAAACTTGTCTTTGATGGTAATTTTTTTGAGCCATCTATAAATTAAAATAATATGGACACATATGCCATGAACCTTCCTTTTTTATAACCATCACTACCAGTGAAGAGGAATATCTTTGGCAATGTTGAATAATTCCCACATCTAACATTTCTTGGATCATATGCTCAATCTCACTCTTATGTGCATATGGATACCTACAAGTCCTAATGTTAGGTGGCATACTTCCTGGTTTCATATGAATATCATGGTCATGAAATCGAGCAGGTGGAAGGCCCTTAGGAATATCTCCAAATACCTTGGAATTGTTTTTTTATAACTTTTTGGAGATCCAATAGAGTAGAGGATATAGGTGTTTGAATATACATAGTGAGAAAAATTGTGCAATTACACCATGGTGTCCATTTTTGAGTAATTTTTTCATGCTATTAGATCTTATCACCTTAGAGGATTCCCCTTGGATACCTCTAAGCTCAATTTACTTTCCTTCTAAGGGAAATCTCATGAATAGATCTTGAAGATTAAGGGCCACTATTCCCAACGATTGTAACAATTGTACCCCTAATAGAACATCATCACCACCCATTTGAATGGAAATCACGAGACTGTCCAATAAACACTCCCCCATATTGAGCTTAATACTATGGAACTTATCTGAACAATTTATGGTACTTCCATTTGCAATCGTTACATGAAACAATGGTGCTAGAAATATAAAGAAATTGAGATCTTTTGCTAATTTATAACTGATGAAGTTATGTATACTACCATGTAATCAATCAAAATTGTTACCTTTTTATTTTTTATGTATCCTTGTATCTTGAGGGTTTGTAGAGTATTGATTTTGGCCAATTCATGACAAGATATCATTGGAGTAGTCTCTTCTAGATCTATATATTGCGATGGTTCTAATTTCTGATCTTCTTCCTCTTCACATTCTATGTAGAATAATTTCTTCTCACCGCATTTATGTCCCTTACTATACTTGTTGTCACAATTGAAACATAGTCCCTTTTCTCTTCCTTCATCCTTTTGCTGAGGTATCAACCTTATTGATTAAGTGAGGTTAGGAGAGGGAATATGGTGCTTTGTATAGACATTAGTGGCCACACTTCTAGTAGTCATATTTTTCTTTTCCACTCTCGTTGCCATAGTGAAATATTTCTCTAGGAATTTAGGTTCGAAGAGAAGAACCTCATGTTGAATGTTCTCCTTTAAAGTTCCCATAAAGAGATCTAATAGATTATCCTCAGGAATGTTCGTTACTCCAAAACTAAGTTTTTGGAATTGTTGAGTGTGCTCTGTAATTAGACCTTTTTTGCTGAAGATTTATAAATTGAATAAAGAATTCATTTCTCTTAATATACCTATAATGTAATATCAATTCATCCATAAAAATGGACCAAGAGATAATATAATTATTTTTTCTTTCACAAAGCCATTGATACCAAACAAATTTATCATTTTCTAAATACAAGGATGCAATAGGTACCTTTTGTAAGCTTGGAACTTGGTGTATATCAAATAATTTCTCCTTTTGGAATATCCATGTTATAGGATATTTATCATAAAAATTCCTCATATCGATCTATAGAGTGAAGTAGTTCCTTAGTGTCGCATTGAAGCGTCGATGATGTGGATTTTGGAGTGATGAATGATTATGAGATTTAGTATTTGTGCTCTCCAATTGTGATAAAATAATCCCCACATGTGATTGAGTCTCAATGCCATCATTCTCCTTTTCTTCATGATTTCCTTCGCATGGATGATTTTAGGGGTTAAATTTCTCTCATGGGCTAATTTTCCATGGTTTTTCCAAAAACGAGATTCGCTATTTTAAAAATGCTTCACCCAAATTCTATAAGATAAAATTATTTTACCTTAAAAATCGCTAAACTTTTATAAATACTATATTAAATCCTTAGAAATTTGAACATTTTTACAAAAATATCGCCAAACATTTATAGTTTTCATATGAAGGATTAGTAAGATTCGCCAAGCTTTCTACATTTTAAAATAAATTTCCATCCTTAAAATCATCCTTGTTCCTTGGATCTCTGTATCCCTTTTTGGGATCCTCTGTAAGATAATGGATTCTATGGAATTCATGAAATTTTGCATTTAATTCATGATATTTTGTACTTCTTCCTTATTTCAATCCATCTTATTTTCCATCTCTTGATTTTTCTTTGTTTCTTTACCAACTCATCACTTGTAATTGACCAAACACTCTAATCATTAGTTGATCCTCCAATTTTGATATCTTGTTATTTATCTCCTCATTTTATTCATGAGTTATAGATGAGATTTATGGAGGTTTAATTGGTGTCAAAATATGTTTTGGAGCCATGTGTGATAAAAATACTCATTTATTTTCACTTTATCACAATTTTTGAATCATAAAAAAATATATCTTCCAATAAAAATTTTTGTCAATCGTAATATCCCAATTTTTAGTCCTTGAATTATTTGTAAATAAATACTTAAATAATTTGCATGAATTACTCTATATCTCTGGTACACTAACTCCATGGGTCAGATCCACAATTCTGAACATGATGGTACTTTATGTGCTAATTGGTTTTTAGATTGGCATTTGTTACGTAACTAAAGCAAGAAAACATTTTCATCAATATACACATTGTAACATAAGTTAAGCTGAAGAACCATGTTTTTATATATATTTCAAAAAATATGATGTTTATAGTACAAAATTGGGGCTAACACCCTCAATATACATATATGGCCAATCATACAATGAGTCACAACATCTATGCCTGTGGCTCTAGATGAGTGTCATGATAGAAGAATATGGAGTTTGCGAGACGCCAAAAGAGTCGTACCCAAGCATGGGGCACTCCTACCACCTGCCGCTACATAGCCTCAGATAGATCCTCCACCTGAACCATATGGATCCTCTGTGTCAAACAAGATAGGTTGTCCTACACGTTTTGAAGCCCTCTCTCGGCGTCCCATCCCACTGCCTCATCTCCCCAGTGCCTCCGACGATGTCATGGAAGTACGTCTGGCTATCATGGACCTACATCTGTGTTACATACATGTTTAATTAGTACTTAACATAATCCAAAAATATTTTTGTCTCCTTATACAAAAATACAAAAAAATGAAATATTTAAAAAACTTTGACATGCCTATGTCTCTGTAGGTGAATCCTAGTGGTAATGGCATGCCATGATCTCCTCTAAAGTCAATCCCTGCATAAGGGTAGTCATCTAGAGCTATGACCTTCTGTATCCACCAGAAGAATAAGTTATCGGTGTAGGGTGTTGGAACCCTACTTCCCTCCTGTCACCTCATCACCTTGGTCCACCATTCCATGTCTAGATCGCAAGGTCCACACGAAATAATCTCAACTCTAGGTCCCAAGCCTGGAACCCACTTGAATAAAAAAATACAAAGGATAGAAGTGAACCCAAAGTTCCTTTTACTACCTTGTTTTCATTCTGTCAGCTGGCTCTTCATGTTGGCCGATAGTGAGGTGCATCAGTCATACATCATGGGTCTCAAGCACTCCACTGAGTAGAACATAAGTGGCATCGATTCCTGGTGCAAAGAAGTCGATCCTATGATCCGTGTCAAAATGAGGACAACGATCTTGAGACTAAGATTGTTTATCACTCTAATGGGGATTTGAATCTCGGCCTTATCGATCCCTGAAATGCAATGATCGTCTATGTATTCCTAGATTTTCATACTTCTCCCAGATCCTTGGGATTTGAGGTTGACCACCTCACCGTGACATGACAATCCCATCAAGAAATAAATGTCCTCAACTTCAATCCTTAATGGTTGTCCATCAACGTTGAAGCTCTCACTATTTCGATCCCAGTAATCCATGAGCAACTATAGCAACATCACTTGGGCCTTCATCCCTTTGAGAGTGATCAAGTAATCAAATTTTGCTTGAATTTCAAAGTGCTCGGAATGCGAGGAAATCAGTGCCATTGCATCCGTCTCATCTTCCTAAATCTGGCGGTATATTTACTTTGTCAAATGGACTCCGTATGGAAAAGATATCACGATCTGTTCGTCAAGCCAAACAGGCAAAAAATTTGGTGCTGACTGTACAGTTCGTACAGTCTGACGTGGCAAGACCGTACAGGTCGTACGACCGTACAGGGGTGATGTGGCAAATGTTCAATTGGTGGACAGTTGTCGAATTCGGAAGTGACACGTGTTCGTTTATTGGCAAATGGTGTGAGGACACGTGGCCAAATCCGTGGGCGCCACGTGTCATTCATTGTTTGGTTTATATTGTTATGTAAAATTTATGGTGGAGTCCGCGGGGTTCGACCCTCGGACCTCCCCACACCTCAGAGCGCCTTTGCACGACCGCCCGACCAATAGACCACAAGTGTTGCTTATTATGTATGGGCGTTTAAAACTATTTAAAGTTACATATTTGTATATTGGGCGGGGGGTCGGGCCGAGGCTTAGCCCCGGCCCATGGTCGTTTGTATTATATATGACCATGCTATATACTTTGGCCCGACCGTTTGCGTGCGGGTTTAAAACATATAGCTCGTGGTTTCGGTTTAAACACATATGACCATAACACATTGCACCATATAATGCGCGAGTTATAACATGTAGCCACGGTTTTTACATATTACATGTGACCCTAACCGGAGCGGAGGGAGTTACA
>SNQJ01S0014696.1:336096-347004 GCA_010110895.2 Picea sitchensis
AGTTGAAACCGATTCGATATGGTCCTTTCAAGATTGTTGACAAGATTGGTAACAATGCTTTTCGTTTAGATTTGCCTCTTTATATGCAGATGTATGCAATTGTTAATGTTGAGAATTTGAAGTTGTATGAGCCTCCATTGATTTATTATCAAGGAGAGCATGTTCAGATTCCTTCCATAGATGATTTTTCTCCAGAGTATCTAATAGAACTGCAGGAAGACACCATCCTTGACAGGAGGATGAGAACTTCGAAACGAGGAAATGTGGAGTATTTGCGAGTTGGACTTAAAGGGACGAATCCAAGCAAGGCCAAGTGGATTGAGGTTGGAAGGGTAGGGGAACTTTACCCTCATCTTCACATAGATTGAAAATAGTCTTTTGGAGGTCCAAAAGCTTCCCAATGGGGAGGTGTGATCAGGAGATCAAATTTTGCTCAAATTTCAAAGTGCTCGGAATGCGACAAAATTAGTGCCATTGCATCCATCTTGTCTTCTTGAATCTAGCAGTATATTTACTTTGTCAAACGGACTCCGTATGGAGAAGATATCGCGATCTGTTCGTCAAACCAAACAGGCAAAATTTTTGGTGTTGATTGTACAGTCTGTACATTCTGACGTGGCAGGACTGTACAGGCCGTATGACCATACAGGGGTGACGTGGCAGATGTTGGTTGGTTGATAGCTGTCGAATTCGGAAATGACATGTGTCCATTTATTGGCAAATGGTGTGAGGACACATGGCCCAATCCGTGGGCGCCACGTGTCACTCATTGTTTGGTTTATATTGTTATGTAAAATTTATGGTGGAGTCCGCGGGGTTCGACCCCTGGACCTCCCCACACCTCAGAGTGCCTTCGCACGACCGCCCAACCAATAGACCACAAGTGTTACTTATTATGTATGGGCGTTTAAAACTATTTAAAGTTACATATTTGTATATTGGGCGGGGGGTCGGGCCGGGGCTTAGCCCCGGCCCATGGTCGTTTGTATTATATATGACTGTGCTATATACTTTGGCCCGACCATTTGCACGCGGGTTTAAAACATATAGCCTGTGGTTTCGGATTAAACACATATGACCATAACACATTGCACCATATAATGCGCGGGTTATAACATGTAGCCACGGTTTTTACATATTACATGTCACCCTAACCGGAGCGGAAGGAGTTACACGGTTTTATAACCGTTAACCACTTTTTACCATAGAGCACGGTTTTATGCGCCATACGCCCAGGTGCAGAGGCGGTTAGGGGCTGGCACACCCTTAACTGTTCTACGTTTTGCACCGTTGGCACGGTTGCGCCCGGTGCTAGATTTTCACGCTTTAAAATGCGTGTGAGCCAGGTTCAATGAAGAAGGGTGTGTTTTGTAGATGCAGAGACAACAAGATTGAAGGGGGGGACTTCCAGGAGGCCCAACTTCTTCATTTTCGACTGATTGAGGTGCCGAAAGAGCCCAGACAGGGGTTTTGGAACGCTCTGAAGCCATTGGAGCAGTCGTTTGTCAGTTTGAGTATTGTAAGACATGTTTTTGAGCACTTTTGAGGAATTAATAATAATGATCCATTGGAAGATGGACCAGGAGATGTAGCCCATAAGAGGGGTGAACTCCTTTATCAATTGTTGTGTTTATGTGCTTATGTTCATTGATTATGTTGCTGTCTATGTATAATTTGCATAAGTAATCCTTTAATCTATGTGTTGCAAACTGATCCTTTTTCTTTAAAACACATAACATTCATTTGCAATAATTTTCAAGTTTTTCAAGTCTTCTTCATTTTTAGATCAGAGAGCCCAAAACTTGTATATCCCAAATATTTTCAAGACCATTTAGGCCCTTGGATCTCTCTCCATTGCAGCATCTACCTCCTCATGTTTCCTTTCTCTCCACTCTAACACCATCCTGCAAGAGACAAATCCTTTTTTGAGTTAGCAACCTCTAAAAAACATTGTTTACAAACATATACGCGAGATGTAGTGTTCATAGTCACGTATATGGATGATTATACGCAAAGTATTTTTTGAATAGCCATGTATAAGCATACGTATACGTGACCCGATGAACTTTAGCACACGTACACCTAACTTTTCAATTTGCGCCCTAAATAACTTAAACAATGAGGCCTAATTACAAATTTTAATCCCCTGAAAAAGAAAGAGGAAAGAAAGAGGAATTACCTGGTCTAGAATACCATCGATTCCGTCGCTTGTAGCTCCCGCAATCACCAGTTTAAGTTCGGAGGCAATTTGGTCCAAAATTCACTATTTGGGTAAAAATATAAATGGTCTAGTAATTTTTTTTTAACTATTTATAACAAATTTTTACCGACTTTGTATAGTGTTGTAAAATATTTTGGCCTAGTGGACTAATACGACAGTGGATTGAGTTACCTTTTGTAGTTTTATCCAGGGATTCTTGCGATTTTCAGCGCCATGTCGCCCATTCGTAAATTTGGACAGGTATTTTCGTTACCCAACATATAGGATAGGTATCCACTTCGGCATGCACAATTTCATCTTCCTATAACTGTCACTCATATTCCTTAGGTAAGAACCCATTTTATAGTGACAAAAGGACCTTCTATCTGCAACTAGAAGTTTCATTATCAAATGGTAGAGACTTACCAAACACGGGTACCCTAGTTAGATCCCCTACTTCATTTGGTGCTCGTGTAGATATTTTTTCCGTAGGACCGGGAGTCCCTTACATATAATACATGACTTTACTTTGAACCTCATTTCTTACTCATAAACATGTTGACCTATACCTAGAGGACTCCCAAGCGAGTTTTATTTAATCTCTTTTCCGACTTGTTTCAAAAATTGAAAAGATTTTTGAGTGAACTTGTGTCTTTCACAATTGTAAATTGGATTTGAAAGGATGTCTATTTGGTTCAAGTTTATCCCTTTTTCAAACCAAGTACACTAAGATTACGAAAAAGGACATTTTTTTGGCGTTATGTTGTAATTTCATCTCATGCCCTTGCTTGTAGTATTGAGCCTATTGTTGGTTCTATCTTTTGTGTTATAATCCTATCACCTCAACAATTTGCATCATCAGCCAAGAAGAGACTTGTTCATATCCTTTGCAACTTGACACCCTATACTCAGGAGGAAACATTCCCCCAAGTGTCCATCTCCCACATGCACCTCCTTGCATTGAGCATAGGTATGTTCCACTGTTGGAAATAGTTTTTCTTACTTGCAACACTCGTTTCCTCCTTTGTATCATAACATTCATTTGACTATGAAAAAACCAAAAAAGACAGGTGAGAAGGGAATACTATCTTATATTGGAAGCAGTCATGTCACCTTTGAACATAGCACAAAATTTTTGAGTCCACTTGTCATCAAAATTTTGGGTTTAGCATGACCTTAGGAATATGAGCTCATTACATAGAGTTTACTCCCCCAACTGGTTACTCTTCTAGTCCCTATGGAGAGTTTGATTGATGCCTCCTGCATCTCAAAGTTTCATCATTGAGTCTATGTTGCCACAGTCTTCCATATGTCTCATGATCTTGTTCAAAGGATGTATATCAACCTGTGTTGGCCATTCCTCATAACTCTTGACTTTTCATGTCGGCCATACCCTCACTGTGTCTCAAAATCACATGAAGTTGTAGTCCTATTGTGCACCCTGGTCCTACTTTCCTCATTGGTAGGTAACCTTGAACCCAACAATTGACATTTCATCATTGGTAGATGACTGGGTGGCTTACCTTGTGTTCGACAATAAGAAATCTATTCACACATTGGGATTCGTGCAGTCTCATGGATTCCATTATCCTGATTGGTGGGTTCCTCACCTTTGTCAACAATTTTCCTTATTTGTTGCTATTTAGAGGGTTTTTTTTGTGAGCCACTTTCATTCGGCACACGTGAAAGACACACAGGGTCATTGGTTCATGAACATGTTCTTCATCTAATTTCGTCCAAATCACCAAGCTCCTCCTTTATACATCGTGTTGAATGATAAGAGATTCCTTAATTGTCTCCTTTCAACGGGTATCCTTCCATTGAATTTATCTCATCTATTATGGATAGGAGACCTAGAGTCCTATGAGTACCTCGAGGCTTGCAGTCATTAGTGGCAGGTTCTCCTGCCATCGATAGTTGGGAATAAATCAATATCTCTTGATCGATGGATTCTTCAAGTGTTTTACCATGACACCTCTATTAACACTTGTAAGAATGTAATCAGTGCCTTGATACCTACTTTCATTATCGTTAGGCTTCCCACATTTGTTAAAGGTATACCCTAATGATCGCTAATCAAACAATGTCTCATTGTGTTCGACCTCAAATCCTTTATTCACATGATGTAGACTTGAAACTTTGGTGGATTGTGTAGAATACTTGAAGACATCAGTTTATTTTTTCCATTTTCCTAAGTTGTGGCTACTTTTCATTGGACAAGTACCTATGTGACTTCAGTGATTATGGGAGATCATATCATACTCCATTGTATACATATATCTTCAGATTTATTTTGAGACTAGTTATACTGGGCCATGTTCATGACTATGACAACCTATGGCATGTAGCCACCTTTGTATTGCCTATTCATGGCCATGGACAGTTGTTTGGTATATTTTCACATGGCTCTGCAGTGTAATTCAAATATGCAGCCATGTTTGCATAGTCAGTACAAATTGTAATATTATCATGAACAACTAGTTCATCCAACTGGGTCTCCATTACTCCACTTTTGGGTATTATAATTTATTTTAGCCATCGCGGATACTCCTTTGACCTCACATATTAGGGGGCATTTGTTATAATAATATTTTCCTAACCTTATGTAAATTTTCTCAGAAGGCCTTGTTCCATTTCCCTATGCAGACTTGAAGTCCCTTTTTGCAAATCCCAGAGATAAAAACATTATTTTTCCATATATACACGCCCTACCTATTGTACAACATGTGTATACATAGGTTGCACCACTACAGTCCACGTACATCAGGATTTGTGCTCAAAATTAAAAAATGGTGTCGGGTTTCCATGTCACGTCATGAGATCCAAGATCCTTGGCCTTCCATATACTGGAAACATTCCAACTCAGGACTTCATTTCCACTTGAAGGATATAAATGGGCCAAATCTTAGCTATGGAAAAGAAAAGAAGAATTCAACTTTGAGAGAAAAGTTAGTCTGGAGAAATTATTCACTTCATATTGAGTCTGCATCCCTTTGTCCTTTTAAGTCTGAACACATTGTTCAACCCCCAAGCTCTTCCCTACTTGATTGACAACCTCATTGTATTTCTTATATGATATTTCCTTTGGTGGAGGATTGAAGTGGTGGAGGCCTAGATGGAAGGGACTTAGTTTCTCGGTTTCGAAGCGTGCCGACGTGGAAGTTTGTAATTCATTCACTTATGTTGATTACATTTTAATAGAAATACTTTTTTCTTGTCCAATTAATGTCTTGAAAATATATGAATTGTTATTCCATGGGCGTATTTGTTATGAATATTGATGGATTATGATATTGAATGTGATAACATTATATGTTATCACCATATGCTTGTGTTTATTGTTTATTGAGGACAAGTTGCAGGTATATTGATTTGATTCAAGTGCTCAATGGTGGACTTCATCGAATGTCTAGATGAGGTAGGCCTTTTATCATGTCTTGATAGCATATTTGTTTATATGTCATACCTGAATTTAGATTTGATTTATGAAGTCATTTCCGTCTGTTGTAGTTTACCCCTAGCCATAGAGATATTTTCCTCATAACAAAGAGGCATGTCTATAGGAGAACCACGAGAAGTATCAACAAAAAAGATGGAGCATATCTTCCATCATGGTGATGTAGCCTATGCAACAGAGTGTTTGATCACCATGTGGAAGAATTCAGAGGGAAGAGAGCATTACCATCCACAGATTAGGAGGCTTCCGAGTTGGTATGAGCCAGTGTTTGGGCCTATACCACTAGGGATACCACCAGACAAGGGATTTGAGAATATGATTGAGATGGAGGCAGGGGATAAACCGGTGATCACTGCACCCTATAAGAACCCCAAGATATTAAAGGATGAGATTGAGAAAGAAGTCAAATAATTTCTTGCATTGGGGCACATCAGGCCCAACACGAGTCATTTTGCCTCTTCAGTCATTATGGTACTGAATAAGGATGTCATATTGAGGAAGTGAATTTATTATAGAGCTCTCAACAAGAAAATGATCAAGAATAGGTACCCCATTCCACGCATAGATGAGTTTATGGACAAGTTACATGGGCGGTTTTCTTCACCAAGATTGATCTAGCTTCAGGATATCATCAGATCAACATCAACGAGAAGGATATAGAGACAAAAAAAAATTAGATGCCATTTTGGACATTTGGATTTCTTGATTATGTCGTTTGGATTGACCAATGCACCTGCCACTTTCCAGTTTTGCATGAACCACATCTTCAGATGGAATTTGAGGAAATACCTTTTGATATTCTTCGATGATATATTGATTTACAGTAGGACGTGGGATGATCATATGGAACATTTGGAGGAGGTCTTGGGCATTATGAAGGAAAAATCATTATATGCCAAGGAGTCCAAATGTGATTTTGGGATGAGAGAACGACTATACATGGGGCATATCATTACTGATCAAAGAGTACAATTTCATTTGGAGAAGATCAGGGCCATTTTGGATTGGCCAATACTGAATAACCTCACAGAGCTGAAGGGATTCTTTGGTTTATGCAATTACTATATGTGGTTCATCAAGGGATTATCATATTTGGGAGCTCCACTCATATATTTGACCAAGAATGGAACCTTTCATTGGACAGAGGAGTCACACCAGACATTTGAGAAAATGAAGGAGGTTATGAGCACATTTCTTGTTCTATCACTTCCATATTTCTATCAACTGTTTGTCTTAGAGTGTGATACATGAAGGGTGGGGATTGGAGTAGTTTTGATGCAGGGAGTCCATCCCATTATGTTTGAGAGAAGGAATATCAATGATTCAAAGAGACTCTACTCTATTTATGAAAAGGAAATGCTATCAATCATGCATGCCTTAACCAAATTTAGGAAGTATCTGGTAGGTAGCATATTTGTAGTGAAGACTGATCACAACAATCTCAAGTATTTCCTAGATAAGAAATACCTCGATGAGAGACAATAGAAGTGGGTATCTAATATCCAAGCCTTTGACTTTGAAATTGAGTATGTCAAGGGAAAGAGGAACATCGTAGAAAATTCCTTGTCTAGGAGGCCCACAGGGTTTTCGATGATGGACATTTGCATAGATTGGAAATCATATTTCTTGGTGGAATACTCCAAAATAAAATTTTCTTGTGAGGTGATGGATGGAAAGGTTGTTGATGATAGATATTGGGTACTAGATGATGTCATTTTCTATAAGGATAATATCTACTTGGTTCTAGATTCTACCTTGAAGGGGAATATTCTGAAGGTGTGTCAGGATTCGCCTGTAGCCGGGAATCAAGGGTACTTCAAAACTTATAGGCACATCAGGGAGCGATTCTCATGGAAGGGTCTCAAGGATGATGTATTGAAACACAACCATGAGTTTCACTACTTGTCAGTAGAACAAGTCCAAGTAGACACATCCTGAGGGGTTACTTCAACCTCTACCCATTCTAGAGTAGAAATGGGAGATAATTTATATGGACTTCATTACAGGTCTTCCTCGAGTGCAGAGAAGGGACTATATATTTGTGGTGGTCAACAGCCTGACCAAATTTGCATATTTATTTTCCATACCCATGGACTACAAGGCCATATAGGTAGTGGATTTTCTTTTCAGAGAGGTATTCTAGTTGCACTACTTACCCAGGAAGATAATCAGTGATAGAGATGGACACTTAATCAACGTGTTTTAGAAGGATTGTTTTTGGTTGGCGAGCAAAGAGCTAGCCACAAGTATGAGCTACCACCCATAAACATATGGAAAGATAGATATTGTCAAAAAAAGGGGTGGAGGGGTATCTTAAAAACTATGTGGGAGGGAAACAACACACATGGGTGAGATGGTTGCACATGGGTGAGTATTTCTACAACACGACTTACCATATGTCTATCAGAATGTCACCATTTAGAGAATTGTATGGATACGATGCACCCTCTTTTTTGGAGACTTTGGTTGGGGATAGAAGGGTCTCGAGGGACAAAGACCGAGTGGAGGAGAGCTATAGGGTCTTGCAGGAAGTGAAAGAAAAATTGCAGGAAGCTCGGAACCAACAAAATATCTATGTAGACAGGAAGAGGATAGAGCGTAGTTTACAGGTAGGGGAATTGGTTTTTCTATGGTTACAACCATATAGATAGTCCTCCTTAAAGAGGAGCGGAGCAGAGAAGCTGAAGCCAAAATTGTATGGGCCATACAGAGTCATCAAGAGGATAGGTGAGGTGTCATATGCACTAGAGCTACCGAAGGGTAGCAAGATTCATAACGTCTTTCATGTTTCTTGCCTTAAAAATGCAGTGGGACAACATGTCATGATTTTAGAGGAGTTTCCACCCTTGGATGAGGAGGGTGAGTTGGAGCTAGTGCCAAAGGAGGTTCTCAATAAGAGAGAGAATATATTTAGGAGAAATGTCATCAGGGAGTTCTTAGTTAGATGGAGGGGAATTCTAGTGGAGGATGCCATATGGGAGGGAGATCATATTTTGTAGCACCTAAGATTGATGCTGCTTGAGGACAAGCAATCTCAGGAAAGGAGGACTCTAATGTCTCGTTCCCAAGAGTAGGCCAACAGGGAGTGAATTAGTAGTCTATCTTTTCCCGTAGACTATAGTCAGGCACAAATAAGGAACAAGAGGAGAAATAAGGGTGATTTAGTGGCTAAACAATGAATTAAGCCAAAAACAAAGGAAAAGTCACTTAAGCTAAAGTCAACGGAGAAATAGAATGAAAATGTGTTGAGGGGAGACTTAATTAATTAATTACTCACCTTAGGAGGAAAAGTGTTCGGAACCAAATATCAATATAGCAGAGAAAAACCTCAGAATAAGTACTCAACGCCTTGAAAAAGAGAGAAATTCAAACAATAAGCCTCTTCGAGGGGGAAACCTACTTATGCCCACATAAATGTTCAATTACAAGATGATTCAAAATGAAAATGTATCCTTGGTATATATAAGAGACTAAGAGGTATAATTACAACTAATGGAATAAAGCCGACATAAATAAAATAACATTACTAATGTAATATGCCCCAATTAAGGGGTAATGAGACACCATTTAGGGCTTAACATGCCCCTCCCCTTGAGACAAGTGTTGTCCGCAATGCTCGAGTAAATTTGGATGCTTATGTATAAAAGACTCATCTTCCCAAGTCGAATCTTCAACCGATAGTTTCCTCCATTTAATGAGATACTCTAGAATGGATCTATTCCTCATCTGGCAAATTTTTGTGTCATTGATGGATTCAGGATCCAATATGATTTTTCCTTCCTCATCAAGTTTTGGAAATATAGTTTGAACTGGGATCTTGTCCCCTATAACCTTCTTTAAGCATGAAACATGGAAAACTGGGTGTACTCGTGAAGATGCAGGCAACTCCAACTTGTATGACATGGTACCAATATTTTGCAACACCTTATAAGGGACATAGTACTTTGGTTATAATTTATTATCCTTCGTGGCTTTCTTGAGGGACATTTGTTTGTATGGTTGTAGTCTTAAAAACACCCAATCCCCTACTTCAAAACTTCTTTTGCTACGATGTTGATATGCTTGTTGTTTCATGTGATTTTGTGCCATGGTCAGGTTGTCCTTTAATATTTGGAGAACTTGTTGTTGATGCTCGATGTGATCTTCCACTTCTTGAACCTTAGATTTTTCTTTTAGATAAGAAGTGATGGAAGGAGGGTGGTATCCATAGAGTGCCATAAATGGTGTCAATTTTATTGCAGTATGAAAGGAAGTGTTATACCACCATTCTGCCAAGGGTAACCATCTGAACCATTGTGTTTGTTTATCAGAGACAAAGCAACGAAGGTGTCCTTCCAGACATTTGTTCACTATCTCAGTTTGTCCATTAGATTGAGGATGATAGGATGAGATATGAGCCAATTGAGTACCCAAACAAGAAAATAATTTTGTCCAAAAATGTCCAGTGAAGATGGGATCTCTATCACTTACAATAATCTTTGGATTGCCATGTAGATTTTGAACTGTCTCCATGAATGCGGTAGCAACTGTACTAGATTTGAAGGGATGAGAGAGTGCACAAAAGTGTGCGTACTTGGTCAGTCTATCAACAATCACCATGATGACACTCTTTCCTTCAGACTTCAGTAACCCTGTGATGAAATCCATGGAAACCTCCTCCCAGTGCTGACTTGGGATGGATAATGGTTGTGAAAGACCTGGGGTCTTAATTTTTTCTGCCTTATTTTGTTGGCAAACCAAACATTATTCCACAAACCTTTGAACATCAGTTTTAAGTCCATCCCAAAAAAATTCCTTCTTGACCCTATGGTAGGTTTTTAAAAATCCCGAGTGCCCTCCTACTGGAGAGGTGTGCAATTCCAATAGTACCTTTTGTTTGAGTTGGGAGTTATTACGTAAATATAAGCGATCTTTGTACCATAGTGAACCATTTTTCCATGTAAATGTATTTGATGTACTAGAATCCTGCTGCAACCTTTGAATGAGAGTCCACACTTTTTCGTGATTCTTCCATTCATCCTTTTCTTCTATTATCCAATCAGGTTGGATGATCGAGATCTCACAGAGAAATGCCTTAACATATTCATCCTTCCTTGAGAGTGCATCTTCCACAACATTTTTCTTCCCTTTTTTATAGACGATTTCAAAATCATAACCCAATATCTTGGTTAGCCATTTTTGTTATTCTTTTGAAGATAGTCTTTGTTCCAAGAAGTATTTAAGACTATCATGATCTTTTTTTACCTTGAAG
>SNQJ01S0014696.1:349961-373618 GCA_010110895.2 Picea sitchensis
AACAAAATAGGGTGCAAACAAGGAATCAAAGAGAATTGACCATGTGGCTTTTTAGGCAAGAGAGTGAAAACTCAACAAGTGCTCCAACTAACACATGCACCAAGATGGCCTTCCCATCATAAAATCCACACATACAAAAGAAGAAAAAGAGGTCACCATCATAAATTGTCAAGAGAAGAAACTACAAAATGAGGACTATACGACTAAAAAGTTGACGACACATGTCAATAAGAGGCCCTTAAACAAGTGCTCAAATTGCACCACAACCAATCATCAATCCAACTAAAATAAGCCTCATTAGTCATCATCGATCCAAGATATTTCCCTTCATACCTCTTCACTGAAGATATGTAAGAAGCATTGTTAGCATACCAATAGGAATTTCAATACCTAAATGGAGAGTGAGAAGGCCTTTAATCATGATGATTAGGGTGTCAATGCAACTTATTAGTAGCTTCTAACAAAAGGCCAGAATGAAAAGGGCACTTACTTTGAATTTGAAATGGTCATATATGGGATATATAGATGGGATATATAGATTGGATATATAGATTGTTCTTCCAAGAGCATGAAGCATAGGTATGCAGGAAAAAGGAAGATTAAATAGACATGATGTGATTTGGTTGACAAATATAACAATTTTCCATTTCAATTTAGTTTGATTGCTAAACAAAGCATGTAAACATGGATTCCTTTCACCAAAAATATGATGATGCTAGCATGGAATGTAAACAGGGATACCTTTCACCAAAAATCTAATGATGCTAACATGGAAGAAGTGAATATGCAATGTTGTATAGAAGTAGATATTTCTCTGCATAATCGGAGGAACACAAATATCATATATGGCGTTAAGAAAAGCAAGGCCAATGTTGTTTCAACAACCTTAGTGAGGAAGATAGCCTAACACAGGTGAGCACAAGTTGAAACGACAAGACAAACATAAAAAGAGTTACAAATATTTGAATGAACATAAGCCATTTACCCTGCTGTACAAAGCTCTTTTAAATTCAGTAACACCGATTGATATGTTGCACCATATTGATGACTTGTTAGGGCATGGAGAATATGCAGTTCTCTCTGGATTTGAAACAAGTCGTAGAACACTATAGCATCAAGCATTCATTTCTCAAAGAACAAGAAAACAACTAATGGAAAATGTAGTAATTCTAGAGAGAGCACAAAGTGTATCAATCAAGATTTCATTCTTCATCTTCTCATCTTTCAATTCACTCTGTGCTTTCAAAAATTGATGATAAGCTGCTAAGACATTGTTGTAGTTCATAGTTTTGTGGTAGCTCAGAGCTCTTTTAAGGATGAGTAGACTTTTCCTTCCATTTAGATGGGCACCTCCCATGACCTCCAACCACATGCCAAGCTCAGTCAGCTTCAGAGTCATATGAGAACCATCTCCAACACTATCATCTGAAATTCTGCACTTCAACGCAAGGATGCCTTGAACAACCCCAAAAGGAAGAATTTTTTGCGTAGGAAGTATGGAACCGAAGAGTAAAAGGAAATCCTTGTCAGTAGGCCAATGTTTTTATCCTCCTAGGGGACTCCATCTTGAAAGGTTGACTGCTTGATTTTCCCTTGTATTCACGAGGATGCAACTAAGCCTTATGTTGTTCTAAAGCTCTCTCCAAATATTCCCATCTTTCCTTTCCCTCTCAAGAGATGTGATTGGTGGCAACACATATTCCAAGGAGATATTGGACTGGCCCTCTTCATTCTCACCTTTGTCAAAACTACTTAGCAGATCAATACTGAAAGGACAATTAGAGAACCAACCATTACAATCAGCTGCACCCGGGATTCCCCAAAGTATTTTGGAATAAATTGATTTATCTCTATAATGCACATCAACAAGGGAAATGAAGTCAGAGGGAGAAACACTATGGAGCTCTTTATCACAGTACTCGGACCACAATTCTTCTGATTTGTCGAATTCCAAATTGCAGTGAATAACAGAAACTCTCTCTGCATCCAGGACCATTGGAAAGAAATCTGTGTAGAACTTCCGAAACCCACCCAATGCATAAATCAAACTTCTTACTTCTTCATTTATAGTGGAAGGCCACAGTGAGGAGCATAGTTCTTCCCAAGCGTGCTCTTCTCTCATTGCAGAATGAAAGAGAGAGGATGCACATTCTGCACTAGCAAGTGTTGCGCCATCCACCTTCCTTAAGATTTCACAAATTAGGTCAGCATTCAAAGACATGATCCCCCAAATTCTTGATAATTCAATCAAAAGCCCAACTAAAGAACACATCCAAGCCTAGCATTCAACTACAAATGATTTCTTCAATTAAGGTCCAAATAGAGACAATAATTCATGACACCCACTCAAACTCACATGCTTATCAAGAAAAATATGCACCAAGAATTTAACACCCAAAGAATAAGCTTCACCAATGTTTAACAGGGCAACATAAACTTCTAAATTAAGTGACCCTTCCAGTATTCACCTTCCATGCATGCCTCCCGGCTTTTTCTGCATAGATTATTTATTTATTTTTAAAAAACCCAATACTTACAATATTGAAAAGGATGCAGCTACGATCCCTTCAAAGTGAACATGTTAAAACATCATTACATCATATGTCCTTCACCCTATCTATCCATGCAAGGAAAGTGTATGAGATTTATCTCCTACATCTAGCTTTTCACCATCTTTCTTGAGGCAACCAGAAGAGTTTATCTATAGATTCCAAAATCCACAATCTATCAATTTTAATTACCCTTTCAGCGTGAATTATCTCTGAACCTGTTCTGATTATACCCAAGCATACAACCAAACAAACGTGATCAATTATTTTGAAACAGACTACATGCAATCTGAACTTCTGTTGTTGGTTCAAATATAGGTTTCAGTGAGACTGAAACAAATATCTATTCCCCTATCTAACCCGTCCATGGACCATAACCTATGATGAAATGAAAAAATTTAATTAGAGGCACATATCACAAGTACTTACATACCCAAATGCTAATCCCCTTATAATATTCAAACAAAGCTTAACAGAATTCAAAAACCCTACATTCTAACTAGAGCCTTGAGAACCCACTACAGATTTTACAGAAACACATGTACCCATCAACAACCCAGGACTATGAATAGCTCAAATCAGACACCATCTTAATCCATTCCCACCTTTGTGAATCATATAACGTGGATCCCATTAATCCTATAATGTGCATCCAATCAAATGATCCCTGAAAATTCGTAGAAACCACCTGCATATTTGACGTTTTCAAGTTCAAACATTCATAGAAACAACTTTCATATTTGACCATTTCAAATTCAAACATTCATAGAAACAACCTTCATATTTGACCATTTCAAATTCAAAGTAAGTGCCCTTTTCGTTCTGGCCTTTTTCCTGCATACCTATGCTTCATGCTCTTGGAGTATGTTCTGACCTTTTTCATCCCCTATTTTTGAGAGTATGTTCTTGCATGATCTCAAAGAGAAAGAATCATCGATAATTAATATTGAAGACATATCTGTGGAAGCTTGCATGGCTCTTCTAAGCTACATCTATGGAGGTATCAAACATAAGGACTTTTGGAACCACATGATAGCTTTACTGAGAGCTGCTAATAAATATGACATTGGGGACTTGAAAGAATCTTGTGAAGAAATCCTTTTGGAGGATATAGATTCCAAAACTCTTCTTGAGAGGTTGCAAGAGGCTTGGATTTACCAGCTTAGTCGACTGAAGAAGTCATGCTTGATGTACTTGTTTGAATTTGGAAAGATCTATGATGTGAGGGATGATTTGAACATGTTTTTCCAGCCTATATGGTCACATTGGATGCCTGGACATGAGCAATGTGTGGTATGATCGGAGGCTTTCCAACTATCTAACAGATGATGAGGATCAATCATTGTTGTTGGACCGTGTTTTCTACAACAGGGCGTGCTCTCCGAGATCCTCTAAGATAAATTACTCACAGCAACTGTTGAGAAGATTTCCAAGGGAGGTGTATATGCTTTGACAATTAAAGATTGGTTATTCAATTGGTCTCCTGAAGATGAAGAGTTGATTTTTAATAACATAAATTTACATGTGAAACTTCCATCTTCCATGGCTATTATAGGGACGTTCGCCTCAGGCGAATCTTCACTCTTATCATGTATATTTGGAAAGATGGAAAAATTCCTACAAGGTCCCATCCATGCCCTGAACTACTTCAGAAAACAAATTCATTTTCAAGGCCTCACATGTAAGGGATTTGAAGCTTACCAAAAATTTTGTTCTCTTAGAGATGTAGAGTTGGTGTTGTAAATCTAGTGATGCAGCCTACACTTGCGTATTGCATTCTTATGCAAATGGAGAAAGTGATAGAACAAAATAAGACTCTTGCAGACCAAACATGCAGGCATGATTTATCCCAGTTGAATCTACATCTCCTTGAGAGACTTGTGATAGTCGAAAACAAATGTAACTTGCCCACAGTAATAGTATATCACTTTCCAGAATTGGAGAGAAGAGTTTAGATACAGATTTGGATACTTTCAATGCTATCATTTCCAATCATGGGAGTTTGTACCAAGCTGCAAAAAAGCATGATATCTTAAGGAGGATGCACCAAGCTGCAAAATGCATGATATCTTAACACCAATCAAGGAAAATGGTTTGAATCTAGATTTAGTAACATACTCTATCAAGAACATGTGTGGAGGGATTTGGATAGAGGGAGATAATGTTCTCTTAGAGATGTAGAGTTGGTGTTATAAACCTAGTGATCATGACTGCTGAGTATTGCATTATTATGCAAATGGAGAAAGTGATAGCACAAAATAAGACTCTTGCAGACAAAATATGTAGGCATGATTTATCCTAGTTGAATCTACATCTCCTTGAGAGACTTGTGATAGTATACAACAAATGTAACTTGCCCACATAAATAGTATATCACTTTCTAGAATTGGAGATAAGAGTTTAGATACAGATTTGTATATTCCTGGAGGAGAGATCTAGAACCATTACTTGGCCTATATGGTCACATTGGATGCCTAGCCATGAGAAATGGGAATTGCCGACATAGTTGGAGGCTCAAACTATCCAACAAATGATGAGGATCAATCATTACTGCTGGACCGTGTTTGCTACAACATGGGTGCTCTCCGAGGGGTCTGATGACTCATTTGGTTGGAAGTGCTCTAAAACCTTCATGCAATGCCAATTCAAAGGTCCAGTGAATTTTCTCATTCTCTTTGGCATGATACAGCTTGTTGTGTTGGCTAGCCTGGCTATCATGGTAATTGTGATAGTTATTTTCCTATTTCTAGCCTCTTAAAGAATATAGAAATACATGTCACAAGCAATGTCTTCAAGGAAAACCATACGAATTGAGATAATTAAGGTGTGGGCTTGGAAACAATGGTTTTGTAGAAAAGAGGAGGTTGCATGTACTAAGGAATACATTTACCCAATGAGGGTTATGTGTACATGGTTGTGAGACACAAACTATGTGCATTTTTGTTTTGACAATGCGCTTATATATTACAGAATCAAGATATCATTACATGTACTGAAGATCACTACACCGAGGGGAAAAGAGAGGACGGACAAACACCCATGCATAGGCAAGGAGGGCTAACATATCTTCTTTAGTGCTGACTTGAAGACTCTACATATTTTTTAAAAATGGCAATCTGGACAACAAGTGGATAGCTAAATCTAATCTAAAACACAAACTTCCAAATGGAGTGAAGTTTGTTGCTCACGAAAAATGGCTTTCTTGTTGAATCATCCATTTGTCTCCAAACACAACACCTTTCCAATGTGGAGCAAAAAGAAAGAGAACATGATACTCAACAACAACACAAGTTTGAAGGAAATGTTTTGGCCAGCGTCATAATTCCAAAACATGCTTGAAAGAGTTTGATATCTTGGATGGGTAATAATATCTTTAAGGAATTTAAAGACGAAGGACTAGGTAAATAATGCAAATACCTATCAAGTCATTTGGAAACCCTAGTAATTATTATTCACCTTAGAAGCCTAAATGCGACTTTCATCACGGCGGGGATTTTTCAATATGCTTCTCACGAGCAGTGACTCCACCGGTATGCTATAACAAATTCTAGTTTCTTAAACTCTGAACAGGCGACACCACCACTAGCATCTCTTGCCCTTTTTCCATTCCGTCCGGCGTTCGGGAAATAAACGCGAAAATTCAATATATGTAAACCAGTCCTTGGGGAATTAGATATTTTTTTGGGATGGTCACTAGATAGTGAACTTTGTAGTTCTCACGAATGAACTAGACAAGTAACAAAGATCTGATTTTAACCCAATGTATATATGGGCACTGGGCAGTTCCCATACAATTTATACCAGGTTCGAGGGCCAAAATGTAGCTACCCAATACCCATACCACAAAATGCGGTAATTAGGCAGCCGATTTTACCAAATGGTAGGTGAAGAAATATCAAAACTTCCCATGCTTCTGAGGGTGGCTAATGGGCTTGTCCCTCCAGTGCATGGAAGTGAAATATAATTTTTTCTCTATCTCTCCTAAAAACAAGGGGTAACCCTGTACACGATTTCCCCTAAAATAAATTAGGAGCTAATGATATAAGTTTTTAAAATCACTTTAATACAAAGTTAAGCCCAATAAAGAGTAGACCCCTATGTTTCTCCCATGAGATAAATTTTGCCCCTAAAATCATCTATGCAGGCACAAAGATGAAAGAGCAGTGGGCGTGGATGCATGCTAGGAGGCGATGAGGCGGGCAACAAAATGATAGGAACAATGATGAGACTAGTAGTGTTATTGAACACTATATCCACTATAATTGGTTTGGTAATTTCATGATATCATATTCGAGAGGTGGTTGGGAGTGATAGGAATTTGAGATTGTCCTCGGAGGAGGTTTCAAATTAGTTATTGCTTGACAGGAGTTGGCTTCCTTCTAGTTTGTGCTTTAAATCGGGGAGTTGGTGCTTCCTTATAGTTGGTGCTAGAAACGGGGAGTTGGTGCTTCCTTCTAGTGGGTGCTAGAGAAAGCAGTTGGTGCTCTCGACAAGTTGCAGCTTACAAATAGGGTTAATAGCCTCACATTGAGTTGGTGCTCAATTATATATGATGTCCAGAACTTAAAGGCTGTATTTGAAGAAGAGGTGTGTGAATGATGCTCATTACTTTTGTTATCCATATGTTGTATAATGTTGATGATCATTTGAAGAAACCAGAATGTTAATGGGCTTGGCTATTTGTACCAATTCCCTAGTGATTTACTTCCCTCTTGATTTGTCTTAATCAATCTCAACACTCCAAGGGAAAACATGTAATCATGATTCACAGGAGGTATTTCAGCCCTAGAAATGAGTGTGACATTAGTTTTCTATATAAGTGGATCATTCTCATGTAAACAAGGTTGGTTGGAAACCCGGTGGAAGGTGACTATTGAATGTAGCTTTCAAATTTGATTGAAACTTAATGCAAAGGTCCTATGTTTTGATGTAAAGATTATAGTTGTGATAGTTGGAGGTATTGTGCTCCTTTTATTTGCATATGTGATTTCCTATGATATTATATTCACATCTGCAAATTTACATCTAAATGAGAACATGATTTCTAATCTAGAATTCACTGCACAATGCTCTAGATTCGTACCATCTAGATGACTATGTTTTTTCTAGGATTAACTGCAATTCATCCTGGCCCGATTCTTCCAAGTTTCTTCCTTTGTTTTCTGTCCGCCACACACAATGATTTTTAACTAAAAGATTTTTCTTATTTTAGCCTTTATCCTCTCAAAGTTAAGTCACTAGAACATTTGTTTCTCTCATTTTCAAAATTTGACTACATTGCCCAATGGTGCCTCTTGCATGTCCTACCATCCCTTTTAAAACAAAAATAAACTTGTCTATTGTAGAATCTAACCTCACGTGCATTCTTGATGAAATGTTTGAGTTATTACCATTCATTAGACATATAGAGAGCCACCAGTTGTATAAGGTTAGAATACAATCTAAAGTTTGTTTGTAGGTTACCTCGGGGAGTTTATTTGATATGGCCCAAATAGAATTACCGGTCTTGCCCTTTAGCACTGCTATTAGATGGTTGTCGGGGTGAGTGAAAATTTTCTGGTAAGGAGAACATACATATAGGGGCTTCATGATTACAAGATATTAGATATTATTTTAGAGATTAAGCTGGCGTAGTGTAAGTCATTAATCTATGACCCATATTCATGAAAGGTATTAATAGTCATGGCCCGACCAATATTCTCATGATTTGAATAGTCATAGATTAAAATTTAAGAGTTAAGGAGCTCTAAGCTGGGTAGTTCATAAGGCACAATACTTGCTAAGGTTTTGCAAATGGGGTAGCAAGCTAAATTGGCTTGATTCTAGGGAAAAGCATAGTTAAGCACCCTTGAGATAGATGAATCCTGGGATGGGTGACTGTCTAGGAAGTCCCGGTTACCGGGTGCAAGCCCCGGAAGTGATTGATGCTATGTGATTCATTTAAGTTGGATTGAATCCCATTTCTTCACCCGTGAGCATCACCCGATGCAATGAGTTAACTAAGTGGACTAATGAAATCATGAAATTGACGAATTACGTTAGGCCCAATACTCATGAATATGGGTCATAGATTAATGACTTACCTGCAGTTAATCCCAGAAAATAATATCTAATATCTTGCCTTGCAACTGCGGAATATAATAATAAGAGTTAAGGGAGCTCTAATTGGGTAGTTCATAGGCACAATACTTTCTAAGGTTATTAAATGGGTTAGAAAGCTAAGTGGGATTGATTATGAGTAAAACTCTCCGATTAAAAGCACTTTGGCTTGAAGGCATATTGGGATGGGTGACCACATGAGAAGTCTTAGTTGCGGGTGCAAGCCCCGAAAATGATGATTGATGCTATGTCGCGATTCATTTCGTTGGTTTCAATCCATTCCTTCACCCCTGTGAGCATCACCGATACAATGAGTGCTATGTTGACTATTCAAAATCATGAGAATTATTGGTGGATTCGTTAATACTCATGAATATGGAGTCATAGATTAATGACTTACCTCTGTGATTAATCCCAAAATAATATCTAATATCTTACCTTTACTTGAAATGCTTAATAATAGGGTGAGAGGGCTGGGTATTTTATAAGGCACAATACTTGCTAGGTTTTGCAAATGGGGTAGAAGCTAAGTGGTATGGACTTGATTATTGGGAAAAACTCCTGATTAAGCAGCAGCTTGAAGCGAGCATCTTAGGATGGGTGACTTTGGGAGTCCTGGTTTACCGGGTGCAAATACGAGGTGATGATGATTGATGCTATGCGATTCATTTTGGTGGTTTCAATCCCATTTCTTCACCCGAAGCATCACCCGATGCAATGAGTGCTAAGGCGACTATTCAAATCATGAGGGCCATTGGTCGAGTTGCAACTAATACTCCTTGAATCTGTGAGGTCATAGATTAATGAATTACACTACGCAGTTAATCCCGAAATTATATCTAATATGTTGCACTACAAAATCCCCTCTATTTTTAAATAATAAGTGTGAAGGGAGCTCTAACTGGATGATTCATAAGGCACAATACTTGCTAAGGTTTTGCAAATGGGGTAGCAAGCTAAGTGGGAGAAACTTGATTGTGGGAAAAACTCCACGGTTAAGCGTGCCCCAGGCGGAGAGCATCTTGGGATGGGTGACCACACGGGAAGTCCCACAGTTACCAGGTGCAAGCCCCTTAAGTGATGATTGATGCTATGTGTTTCATTTCGTTGGTTTCAATCCATTTCTTCACCCTTGTGAGCTTCACCTGATGCAATGAGTGCTAGTGGACTATTCAAATCATGAAATTATTGGTTCCCATTTCTTCACCTCTGTGAGCATCACCCGATGCAATGAGTGCTAAGTGGACTATTCAAATCATGAGAATTATTGGTCAGTTGCGACTAATACTCATGAATATGGGTCATAGATTAATGACTTACACTACGTAGTTAATCCCAAAAATAATATCTAAAGAACTACATGGTTGAGTTCTGAGTTCTAAGAGCAGCAGACACTTAGGAACATATTAACTGTATTTCTACTCTGGCGACTCCACACATCAGAAAATCAGTTGAAAGTGATTCCACTGGAAAATTGATCTAGAGATAAAGTTTTCATGGTGACACCAATCAAGCTTCAAATGAGATTCAAATAATCCACTGTAGAAAGAGACCCGTTGACAGAGATATGGAAGGGAAGTATGGAAAAATCAGGTACTCAAACTTAAGTTTATTCCAAGAACTACTTTTTTGTTTTATCAATATCTTCTTGTCCTTTCTTGATTTTTTCAAAATAATATTTCTTCACTTATTTCATTCAAATGAAGCCCAGAGATCTACCCTTGTATATCCTCCATGGAAAACTGTAGGTATCCCTCCTTCTTGTATAACCGATATTCACCAATATCCTTCCTCTGAGCCATATGTTGTTCATGATAATTCTTGTGAGATTAATGAAATCAAAGCTGAGCTTGTACCTTCTGTTATTATTCCTACACCCTCCAAGATTCAAGAAAGATACAGTCCTTCCATCCTTCATGACTTTCCTTTGAAACATTATAAGTACCTTCCTTGGTTCAATGGAGAGCTTGATGGAAAGTCAACTGAAAAACATATTCAGATCTTTGAGCATTTTATAGAACTTTTTGAGATCGAACATGATGATGTGTCTATGAGGGCCTTTTCTCAGTCCTTACAAGGAGATGCCAAAGCATGGTTCATACATTTGCAGCCTCAGTCGATTAGCTCGTGGGATGAATTGAGGGAAGATTTCCGTAGATTTTGGGGTGAGAGAAAGTCATGGGATCTACTCATTTTAGAGTTTTATGCCATGAGAAGAATGAAAGATGAAACCATCTCAAATTTCAGTAGGAGGTTTTCTAGTCTTTATTATAAACTGCCTAAAGAAGTCCAACCTCCTGAAGTTGTTGTCATGCTCCATTATGTAACAACCTTTCCATCAGACTTATCTTTTCTTTTGATAGTCTATGTACTTTCAGCATGTGTTCAACAATGATCAGGAAGTTGAAGACAATATTCAAGCATGTAAACAGATTCAAAATGAGGAGTTGGATGCTAAAGAACATGAAAATGAATACGAACAAAGAACAATTGATTTGAATCTTGAGAAGAGGGTTAATAATATCATATGTCCTCTTGACGCTTTAACTGTTGATGATTTTGCAAAGGATTATATTCCACAAGTATTGAAAAAGAAGGTTCTAATTTAGCTTTTGATCCATATCATGATAAGCATGGGGTTGATTGTTTTATGTATTCATTTGTAGACAGTCAAGAAAATGAATTTGCAAATCAACTTGTTGAAGAGAAGGTTGATGTCCCAAGGTTTTTCTTGTTAAATGGAATTGCAGATGTTGTTGATTTGCCTATATATTATGAATATGATGATGGTTATGATGTTGACTTCCTAGAACAACCAATTTCAGGTTCTCTATCAGAAAAAGTTCCTTTTCAGCAGTGTAATGAGATAAATCAACCTACATATCATAGTTACAAAGAAGAATATGAATAAAGTACCAAATCAGTTGAAGGAAAGTATTTGCCTTTATGTTTTTCTTCATTTAAATTGTTGAAAGAAAATTTAAAGATCATTACTGAGGCAGAGGAATGTTTGTTGATGCAAAATCACATTGTTTCATGGGAAAAAATTGACAAAAAATTGCAACAATCTTCTCATGTGTTTAATGACTCTATTGCTTGTTGTATGGAAGGTTTTATCAGTTCAAAATTGAAGCCATTGGTTGAAGATGAATTTGAAAATGAGTGTGTTCAACAATCCAAAGAAATTGAGAACTGTGCATATGAAAACAGTGAAGAAAATGAAGAAGGTTTTGAATAAGGTGAAACAACCTTGCCATTGTGTTTCTCTTCTTTCAAACTGCTGAAGAAAAATGTTTATAATGTTTCAAATCAGAGATCCTCCAAGCATGATGTTGAATATGAAGAAAGAGGCGGACTTGCAAATGAAAACCATCTTCCATTATGTTTTTCTTCCTTTGAATTGTTGAAAGTAAATCATGAGATAAAAGAGGAAGTAGAGAAGTCTAATTGCATTCACAGTGACACTGTTTTACATGAGAAAATTGTTATCAGTGAGGAAGACCAACAACCTTCTCATACCTTTAATGACCCTGTTGATGATTACATGGAAGGGTATCTCAGTTCATATTTTCAACCCATGATCAACTATCATCTTGGAAATAAATATGATGGTCAATCAACATCATTGTTAGATATGGATGGCTTGCCACCAGGGGTTTCATTTCAGCCAACACTATCTTTTGAGTGAAAAGATTGTTACTTCCAGCAGTCTCAGCAGATTTGTCATCCTTTTTGTGGTGATCAACAAGTTGAATTACATGAAAACAAGGATGTAGTGGAAGGAATGAAACATGATTATTGTTTTATGTGTGTTCTGGAGGATCCATTTGCAGTTTTGTTGGAGGCAGAAAACAGTCCCAATGTTTTTAATATTTTGAGATTTGAGTTTATAAATACATTTTTGAATGACTCGTCAGTAAACAGGATTTGGAGAAAGCATGTGCAAAGAAGGAAAAAAGTGGATAAAGTGATTGCATGGTTGCATTGGCATTTTGATTTTATTTGATTGGCATCTTTTTCAGCAGTTAGGGTAGGTAGGAGTGCGAATAAGATTGGTACTATGAGCATTTATTTTAGCAATCTACGGTTTTCATTTTCAGCTTAGTTTCAAATTTCAGTTTGGAGCATATACATCTTTGGGTTTTCATCAGATGCATGTTAGAAGTTACAGTTGGAAAGTTGAGTCTGGGAGAAACCCAATGGATAGGCGTCTGGTCTACTCTTATTTTCTACCTCATAGGGAGGATAACATCCCCATTGGAGCTAGTTGTTAACACCATGATTTTCATAGCTAAGGTTAGAGGTTTGTCAACAATTTGCAAAGTCATGAATGTTAGCACCCATATTGTTTTCATGCCTAGCATCATCTAACATATCCAAGGGTCGGTTTCCAAAGGAAGCTTATCATTTATTATTTTCATTTCCATTTGAAACTATGCGCTGCAAAATTTGCTACAAGTTGTGCAGAGCACTTCACAGTGCAAAGGATTCTGTCATGCTGTAGATTTCATCGCGTAGTGGATTTCATCGCGCAGTGGATTTCATCGCACAATGGATTTCATTGCACAGTGGGTTTTCATGCATGGGATGTTTTCATGGATGGGAGGTTGTCGCGCATGGCATGTTGTCGCTCATAGGATTTCATCGCGTAGTGGATGTTGTCGTGCATAGGATGTTGTCCTGCAGAGGATGTCATCGCGGAGTGGATTTCATCGTGCAGTGGATGTTGTCGCGCAGAGGATATCATTGTGCAGTGGATTTTTTTGTACAAAGGATTTTGTCGTGCAAAGGATTTTGTCGTGTAGAGGATGCTTTCACGTAGATAATTTTCCTGTGCATAGGCTATAGGTCATGCTATGCAAATGACTAGTTTAGTGGTAAACTTCAAGATCACTTTCTAACCAACGGGAGAGGAATTTTGAAAATCCCCAAGAATTGTTTGTTGAGTACAAATCAAATAATAAAAACATCTCTCAGATGTGAAAAAAGTTTCATATTTTGGGATATTCGAAGGAATATTTGAGCCTTATTTTTCAATTTTCATGATTTCCTATCCGAGACATGTTTTTGCAATGCGTATTCCAGCCAGATGGAGACGAATTTTGAGAAATCGAGAGAGTTGTTTCTTTATAATGATCTTAAATACAAAAACCTATCTCATTTTCTGAAAATAGTTTTTTTATTAGTGAGATATGATGTCATATTTAATGCCTATTTTCCCAGTTCACTGTGTAATTCATTGTGTTTTTTCTGTAGGTTATTGTTGCATAGAAGACTTGTTATGCAAGGGTGACAGAGTGTCCAACAATGCACATGATGAATAATCACAACCGTATGTTCTAATTTTTATCATGATCAATGATTGTAAAGAATATTTAGGTTACGATTATGATTTCGCAAAGTCGGGTTTTCTATTTTTAGTGAATCCATTGAATTTATTGTTCTCTTTCAAAGAAAACGGATCCATGATTCTAGGAGGGAGTAGTTCGACCCTAACAGCCAAGGGTGACATTATTTTTCTATATAAGGGGATCATTCTCATGTAAACATGGTTGGTTGGAAAAATAGTGGAGACAATGACCATTGAATGTAGCTTTCGAATTCGATCAAAACGTAATGCAAAGGTCATGAAGCTTTGACAAAAATATTCTAATGGTGGCAGTCTGATGTATTATATTATTTCTTTGTGTATGTGCTTTCCTATTCTCTTATATTCACATCTGTAAATTTCTGTCTAAATCGGAAAGTGATTTCGAATCTAGAATTCACTACACAGTGCTCTAGATTTGCGCCATTTAGACAAACTATTTTTCTTCTAAGTTAACTCCAAATTCATCCTCAGCGGTACTCCAAGTTGCTTCATGTGTTTTTCTCCCACCACACACAATGATTTTTAACTAAAATATTGTTTCTTATTTAGCCATTATCCTCTCAAGTTAAGTCACTAGGTCATTTGTTTCGCTCATTTTCATAATTTGACTCCATTGCGCAATGGTACTTTCTCACTTACTTGTCCTACCATCCCTTTTAAAACAAAAATAAACTTTTCCTATTGTTGCAGAATATGACCCCTATGAATTTACTAATGAAATATTTGAGTTATTACCCGTCATTAGACATATGAGAGAGCCCTCTCTGGTTGTATAGGTCAGAATACAATCTAAAGTTGGTTGAAATAGTTACCTTGGGGATTTCTTTGATACAACCCAAATAAATTGCCGAGTGCTAATAGGAAGGATTATATTTTCATGGCGTGGAGAGTACAAATCTCAAATTTTAGGATTATATATGTTCCAACACAACTAGAGAGGGGTCTCTCAAATGTCTAACGACTAGTAATAACTCAAAGGATTCATCAATAAATGCACAGAGATCAGATTCTGCAGTAGGACAGGTTTGTTTTTGTTTTAAAATGGTTGGTAGGATAAACAAGGAAAAGGTTCCATTGGGAAATGCAGTCAAGGAATGAATTCCAATGTTTTTACAGTCAACAGCTGGTTGGTTTCTTTTTGCATATTTGAGGAAAAATAGGTGTTATGCTCAGCAAATAAATGATATGAAATGAGAGATGGAAAGGAGAAGAAATCCCACTACACTATAGGCATCAATCAGTGGATGAATCTCTAATGCAGCTTTAGAAGAAAGGAAACAAAGATTAATTACTAAAAAGAGCATCAAATGAAGATGAATTATGTTAAAGTAACCATTAACACATAACAAGCATCATCGATGTGAAATGAGCATCAAACATGGATGAATTCCTACCACTTACTCTCAGATAATGCTAGCAGAAAAAAACAATCATGGAAATGATATACAAGAAACACATACTCAACATAAAAACCGTGATGAATCTCAAATCTCAGAAAGAGGAAAATTTTGCATTAACTTCAAAGGAATAAACACGTCTTGATCTGCAATAAAATAGTCCTCTTTTCCCCAAAAGAGTCCAACCCTTCTCTACTCTTGTAGCATGAAATGTATAGCAATATAGGTCCTTTCCATCTCACCATTTCGAACTCCAACCCCTTTCCAAAAATAGAAACAGTTACAAACAGAAAATGACACGTTTTAACTGATTTCTTGCTTTTAAGGAGGTGAAATTATGAAAAATAGGATTCAAAACTCCACTTGTAATTCTCAAGCTGTAATAGTTGTGTAACATCTGAGAACATTGTTTGTAGGTAATCTCGTTATAAAGAAAAACCTCTCTTGGTTTCTTGAAATTCATCTCCATCTGGTCAGAATACGTTTCGAAAAAACATGTCTCAAACATGAAATCATGAAAACGGAAAAATAGGGCTCAAATATTCCTTTGAATCTACCAAAATATGAAAAAAAATTCAAATATGAGAGAAGTTTTTATTATTTGGTTTTTCCTCGACAAAAACCTCTCAGGGATTTTCAAAATTACTCTTAATTTGGTTAGAAATTGATCTTGAAGTTGACCACTAAACCAGTCATTTGTGCATTGTGCCTTGTAGCCTGTGCGTAGGAAAATCCTTTGCATGACAAAATCCTCTGCGCAACAACATCCTCTGCGTAGAAAAAATCTCTGCACGGAAAAATACCCTACGTGACAACATCCTCTGCACGACAAAATCCTATATTCAACAACATCCTCTGTGCAACAACATCCTTTGCACAACAACATCCTCTGTGCGACAAAATCCTCTACGTGACAACATCCTCTACGCATCGCGCAACAAATGAAAGAAGCAAAATCATTTTCACAAAAAACTTGCACAATGTGTATGCTTTTGAAGTTTACAATGATACAAATGACATGGAGTGTCGTGATTGTTCCTTCTCTAACCTCATGAAAGGTGATTATGAAACATACTACCTTTTGACATGATGTTCACCCTAACCAATGACTCATCTGGGAATTCCTTGATTTTCCCAAGATCATGTCATGAATTTCAAAAATTTGGACAAACCTTTAACTCTAGCTATGAAAATCATGGTGCTAACACTTAGCATTGGATTTCTTCCAAATCTCATGGACCTATTGGTAGATGTGTTGAATTCACTCAATGAATCTAGTGGATTTGTCGGCCTCAGACTCAAAATGGGAAGAAATTGTTTTTGTTGTTGCAATAGGTAGTGCAACATCAATAGGACCCAAGGTTTGGAATCCCATCCCCACCTGAAATGGGATATGTTCGGTGGAGCTATGGACAGACCTTTTGTAGTTTTATTGAACATAGTGAATATTCTCATCCCATGTAAAAGGATGCTTAGAGTTATACATGATCAGCATGTGAACAATCATCTGATTGACGACCTCTGTTTGGCCATCAGTTTGAGTGTGGAAGGCAGTGGATTTAGTGAGCTTGGTGTCCAACAATGACCGGAGACTCAACCAAAATGTGTTGATGAACCTACTATCCCGATCATATATGATGGTCTGTGGTATCCCAAAATGGACCCACACTTGTTCGAAGAAGATCTTGGTAGTATCTCTCGTTGTGATGCTCTTCTTGTAGGCTGTGAGAATGACAATCTTCGAAAATTGATCAACCACCAAAAATACGCAATCATTTCCTTTCTTGGTGGATGGAAGGCCATACATGTAATCAATCGAGATGGATTCCCAAGGCCTCTTGGGAGTAGGAAGTGGGGTGTATAAGCCTTGATTCTTGATGACTGTCTTGGAAATGGCACATGCAGTACAAGATCTGATACACTTGCTAATGTCTTGTCAAAGTTTTGGCCAATAAAAATGTTTCTGTAGAATGACCACTATTTTCTTCATGCCAAAATGTCCTACCATTTGACTATAGTGAGCCTCCCAAATCATCTTTGCACACTCTCTTGCAAGAAAAAAAAGATGTCTGAGATGGCATAACATTCCATCATGAATGTGAAAATAAGTGACATTCGCTCCTATACCCAAGAGCTAATAGGTGGTGGTGAAGTATGGATATTGCTGGTAAAGTTGGGGCCACTCAGATGCCTCATGCCCATAGGAATGGAGAACGATGGTGAGTGCAGCCACAGGAGGTCAACTGAGGCAGTCAACGACAAGATTTGTGCTCCATGTCTTATACTTGATGTTGAGATGGAATTGCTATAGGTAAGTGGACCACTTCTGATGGTGGTCATTCTGCAACTTCCCCTGTGTCTATACGAACTGTCGTGACTTGTGATCAATGTGAATGATTGTCTCCTTTCCTAGAATATAATGTTTCCATTGACGACAGGCTTGTACAATGGAATACATTTCCTTATCATAGGTGGGGTATTTTCAGATAGTATCTGAGAGTGTCTCACTATGGTATGCTATCGGATGACCATGTTGAGTGAAAATTGCTCCTACAACATAGTTATATGCATCAAACTCATTCTTGAACATTTTTTGCATATCAGGTAAGGAGATTACTGGAGCTGAGCACAAGAGATGCTTCATATCATCAAATTCTTGTTTTTATTCCTTCCCCCAAGTGAATGTTTCACTGCCACCTCCCTTGATCACTTGGATGAGGTCCCATGCAATGTGGGAGAATCCCAAAACAAACTGTCGGTAGAAGTTGTCAAGTCCTAAGAATCTATGAATCTTGGTTAGTTTGGTCGAGGTTGGCCAGTCACAAATGACTTGGATATTAGTTGGATCCACATGTACCCCATTCTCATCAACAATGTATGCCAAGTGTTGGACCATATTCATGCCAAAGGATCATTTTTCCAAGTTGGCATAAAGCTTGTGCTACCACAAAGTGCTCAAAACCTGTTGAATATATTGCATGTTCTCCTCCCAAATTTTGTTGAAGATGAGGATGTCATCCAAATATACCACCAAAAAAGAGTTGGTGAAGGGTCTCTATACAACATCCATAAACTTCATTTAAGTGGTTGGTGCATTTGATAAGCCAAAGGGCATGACCATCCATTCGAAGAGACCTTCTTTATATTTGAAAGTTGTCTTCCATACATCAGTTGGTTTTATGGGAACCTGGTAGTAGCCATAATTTAGGTCAATCTTGTTGAAGAAATTTTCCCCCTTGAGTTGGTCAATAAATTCATCAATTCAAAGAATTGGGTATCGGTTCCTAACTATGATTTTGTTTAATGATTTGTAATCAATGCAGGGCCGCCAGGTCATGTCTTTCTTCTGCACTAGTACAATCGAAATTCCACAAGGGGAGGAGATGGGTCTGATGTTCCCCTTTTGAATAAACTCTTGGATATGACACTTGATTTCTTCATTTTCCATCAACGAGCGATGATAGACTGGTCCATTAGGAAGAGGTGCACCGAGGGTTATATCGATTGGATGCTTGACTTGGAAGTGCGTCAATACCCCGATGGGTGAGGAGAAGATGTCTCTATACTCTTCCATGATCATGTCCACTTGATTTTGATTTAAAGAGAGGATCTAGGTAGAGGCCACAAATGTTGTGGCGACCTTCTACTTATTGTGAGCACGGATCACAAAGAAGAAGAAATTCTTGGTTTGTGAAATGACCTTACTGCATTGCTTAGCATATATTAAAAAAATATCGGTAGGTATCGCTACCTCTAGTATCATGTACAATTGTATACCCAAAGTACTACTAACACTGCGGGGTCTAGACTCATACACAAAATATCCCTTTCAAAAATATGGTTTTCCTAAAAGAAACTCACAAACTTCGAGAGGAGAAATATCACACAATACCTTGTCTTTGAAGGGCTTGAAGTCGTTGGGCAGACGACATTGTTGGCTAACGTGGAGATCGTTTCCTTAGAAAAGCCAGCCGATGGTGTAGGGTTGCGGGTGTGGTTTCATCAGTAGGTCCAACTGCTTGATGAAGTCTGTTGAGATCAGGTTCTTTTGACTATTTCTATCGACAATTAAATGAAGTGGATCCCCCTTTACCCACATCTGTGAGTGAAATATGTGTTCCCCTTTGTTAAGAACAAAATATCAAAATAACATAAAAACGCCTCAGAATAAGTACTCAACACCTTGAAAAAGAGAGAATTTCATATAATAATCCTCTTAAAGGGGGAAATCTCCTTATACACCACATAAATTTCCAAATACAAGAAGATTCCAAATGAAAAGGTCTCCTTGGTATATATAGGAGACTAGGAGGTACAATTAAAACTAATGGACCCAAGCCGACATAAATAAAATAACATTGCTAATGTAATATGCCCCAATTAAGGGGTAATGTGCCACTATTTAGGGATTAACATTCCCCTCCCCTTTAGACAAGTGTATAAAATACTCATCTTCCCAAGTGGAATCTTCAATGGGTAGTTTCATCCACTTAATGAGATACTCTGAAATGGATCTATTCTTCAGCTGGTGAATTCTTGTGTTAGTGATAGCTTCAGGCTCCAATATGATTTTTCCTTCCTTTCCAAGTTCTAGAAATATAGTTTGAATTGGGATATTTTCACCAATAACCTTCTTTAAGCATGAAACATGGAAAATTGGGTGTACTCAGGAAGATGCAGGGAACTCCAATTTGTATTCCATAGTACCAATCTTTTTCAACACCTTATAAGGGCCATAATACTTTGTTGATAATTTATTATCCTTGTTAGCTTGCTCGAGGGACATTTGTTTGTATGGTTGTAGTCTTAAAAATACCCAATCCCCTACTTAAAAACTTATTTCACTACGATGTTGATCTGCTTGTTGTTTCATGCGATTTTGTGCCATGATCAGGTTTTCCTTTAAGAGTTGGAGAACTTGTTGTTGATGCTCAATGTGATGTTCCACTACTTGAACCTTAGATTTTTCTTTTAAATAAGAAGTTATAGAAGGTGGGTGGTATCCATAGAATTCCATAAATGATGTCATTTTTGTTGCAGTATGAAAGGAAGTGTTATACCACCATTCTTCCAATCGCAACCATTTGAACCATTGTGTTTTTATATCGGAGACAAAGCAATGAAGGTAGCCTTCCAGACATTTTTTCACTATCTCGGTTTTTCCATCAGATTGACGATGATAAGATGAGCTATGAGCCAATTTAGTACCCAAACCAAAAAATAATTATTTCCAAAAATGTCCAGCGAAGATGGGATATCTGTCACTTATAATAATATTTGGGCTTCCATGTATATTTTGAACTGTCTCCATGAATGCAGTGGAAATTGTACCTACTTTGAAAGTATGATAGAGTGCACAAAAGTGTGTGTACTTGGTCAGTCTATCAAGAATCACCACGATGACACTCTTTCCTTTAGAATTTGGTAACCATGTGATGAAATACATGGAAACCTCCTCCCAGCGCTGACCTGGGATGGATAATGGTTGTAAAATACTTGGGGTCTTAACTGTTTCCACCTTATTTTATTGGAAAACCAAACATTCTGCCACAAACATTTGAACATCAATTTTAAGGCCATCCCAAAAAATTCCTTCTTAAGCCTATGGTAGGTTTTCAAAAATCCCAAGTGCCCTCCTACCGAAGAGGTGTGAAATTCTAACAGTAAATTTTGTTTGAGTTGGGAGTTATTACATAAATATGAGTGATCTTTGTACCATAGTGAATCATTTTTCCATGTAAATGTATCTAACGCACTAGATTCCTGCTACAACCTTTGAATGGGAGTCCACACATTTTTCATCATTATTCCATTCATCCCTCGCTTCTATTATCCAATTGGGTTGTATGATTAAGATAGCATAGAGAAATGCCTCAACATATTCATCCTTTCTTTAGAGTGCATTTGCCACAACATTTTTCTTCCCTTTTTTATAAATGATTTCAAAATCATAACCCAACATCTTGGTCACCATTTTTATTGTTCTTCTAAAGATATTCTTTGTTCCAAGAAGTATTTAAGACTATCATAATATATTTTGACCTTGAAGTGCCTACCTATTAGGTAAGGGTGCCATTTATTCAATGCATGTAATATTTCCATCATTTCCTTCTCATAAATGGGTTTGTGTAAGTCCTTTCCCTTGAGTGGCAAACTTTCAAAAGAAAGGGGACAACCTTCTTGCATTAGAAAAAAACCAATTCCATTTCCTGAGGCATCACCTTCCACAATATATGTTTTTGTGAAGCGATCTAGGAGTATCAACATCATGTCAGTGGCTAGTGCAACAATGCACTACGAGGGAGAAGATCACAAGGAGAGAGAAGCATCAAACTTATCATTTTGTTTTAAATTTATCAATTTAATGTAATTAAAGTTTGAAAGGATCGAGGAAGATTAGAGCCATTATAGTGTGTAAGTTTTCATGTAAATAAACTTTAATGGTTCATAGGTAGATAGATATAGATCTGATTAATACTAGATGTATATTAAATGTAATTTAATGTAAGTAGGTGGAGGAAGGCTCGAGAAGCACCTCTTTTGTAAAAATATCAATGTATTGAGATCAGAGGGAATTATGAGAATTAGAGAGAATGAGATTAGATAAGCTCATGAGAAGAGAAAGAGAAGAGAGGAGAGGAGAGAAGAGATGATACTCTCTTACAGTTCAGTCATTCTATACTCTTGTAAAAAGCATTCAAATTTAATACAAAAGAAGATTCCTCTGCATATGAGTCTCTGTGTGTATGTTATATTATAATGAGCATGTGCTTATTATTTCTTTTATGAATATTTATTGTGCAAGTATGGATGTTATGAGTGTTTAAATGTTCCCTTTGCAGTAATAATATAGAATCCCCTATATGTGTGAGTTTCTGAGTGTTTTGATCTGTCAAGGATAATGCCAGGAGTGCACACTAGAGTTGTTGGAAAACTCTGAGAAGTCAACGCAAAAAGTGTGCAAGAAATCATTTGGGAGTTTAGGAAGAGCAAGCTAACTGGGCAAACCAGAATAGGTCATAAATCTCAGAAGGGATAGTGCAAAGAGTGCATAGAGTGAGCGCAAGTAGTGTTCCTACACTCAGAGTAGTGTAAAATATCAAGGGAAGGTTAGTGAAAGTGTGCACAGAGCAAGCGCAAGGAGTGCATAGGTGAGCCTATAAAGTCCAGGATTCAGGAGGCAAGAGCAAGGAGTGAACGAAGCCAAAATTCTATTAAGTGTTGGTAAAGATCAAGAGAAAGAGTGCAAAGTGATAGGAAGGCACTGGAAGAGCACGCTGATAGTGTTCACATGCTCAAGAGAATGAGCATGGATTCCTGGAGGGAATAAGGAATAATCAGAAGGAACAAAGGGTTCATCCCCTTTGTAGTGGAATAAATCCAAGCCCAGGAAGGATAGAACAAGTGTGCACTAGAAGACAATCCAAGTTCCAAAACGAAATATCCCTAATCCAGCTGATATGGATATCTATTGCTGAAGTATTGTTTTATCACTAGGATCTGATACTATGGGGATTTTTGGATGCATTTGAGTTAACGTTTTAACATGCTTGGTGATTTTTGCATGTTTGTTTCATTAATTTATTATTTTAGAAGTATATATGATGCATGTGAAATAAAGGACAACACATATCACTAATATGTATTGTGAGGAAAAAATAAGAAATACAATAATATGTTGGAAGTAGATAAACTCGTCATTAGTTACATCTCACGGATCATCACTAGAATACAAATCACCTAACATGAAATACCTGTGATAAGAAGATGAAGGTAGATCTATGCATGCATGGATAGATCAACAAAATGCAGTTTTGGAATCTCACAACAACTGCTGCAAATATTGGGAAACTTTCCATGATGGATATACTCGTCATAATGGACTGGAAATTGTCCCAAAATGAGCGCCCTGCCCTCTAGGCTTCTCTTGGTAACTATCAGACTGAATATCGAACCTATGAAGCTCTGGATATCACCCCCTGGGGGTTTGTGAACCTTGAAGGTTGTGTGAGTGTTCCCTAGTGATCCCACCAGTGGAATTCGATGATATATGTCTCGAAACAATCACCCTAGTCTCCTCTCTAATGGGTCGGAAGGTTTTACTCAGATCTGAATCGGAATACCCCCCTAGAACCCCAAATGAACTTCCTTAAGAGTTTTGCACTATATGACTATCTGCTTCTCTTTGAGAGATTCCACTATCAGAAAATGATGATTGGTGGATCAAAAGAATCACCCTGG
>SNQJ01S0014697.1:2546-21235 GCA_010110895.2 Picea sitchensis
TGATCCATTGGAAGCTGGACCAGGAGATGTAGCCCAAGAGAGGGGTGAACTCCTTTATCAATTGTTGTGTTTATGTGCTTATGTTCATTGATTATGTTGTTGTTTATTTGTATCTTGCATGAGTAATCCTTTAAGTAATGTGTCGCAAAGTTGATCCATTTTCTTTTAACACATAAAATTTACTTGCAAATAATTTCAAGATTTCAAGTCTTCTTCATTTTTAGATCAATTGTGGACATGTATGGGCCCGTTACAAAAACATTAAACTTCCCTAGTGATTTGATCTAAGAAAGTAAATTTCAACACTATCCTCTCTTTGTAGCATGTGGGAATGTATGGGCCCTTACAATTTTAAGATGTGTTTGAAAAATAAACTAAGAGGAGTCCCGAGGGGGGTTGTTGTCCTCTCCTAAATTTTTTGTCTTTTTAAGGGAGATGAAATTGTCCCTGAACCTCTTTCTGATTCTCAAGATCATTTTGGAACGCGAGAGAAGAGCATACTCGATGATTGATATCCAATTTCTGGTCCCAATGCAAGTTTTAAATGTGATGTAGAATGATTCCAACTTATTTTTTTACTCAAAGCAAGCCATCCATGTGGCGAAATAAAAACAAAAAAGAGGAAAAATAATGATTTTTAACCCCTAAGTGCCTATGTTTGGACTAATCCCTTTATATGGAGAGGGAATATAGCATGGTGAATATTACAATATGGATGGAATCAATTTTAAGAAGGCTATGGGCCCTCCATAGATCACAAAAATCTTATAATGTGTATTTTTCTTCACAGGTGTGTGGGTCTCAGAATAGACATAGGCGCTTTGAGTTCCATTGCACGAACTAAAAAGGACTTTTGGGCACAGGTGCATAGAAGGCATTGAGTAATACAGTGGTTTTGGTGCACGTGCGCAAGATTTTCTACTGTGGGCCAACAAACCCACGCACAACTGTCACATGACCCTGAAGAAAATTCTGGATGGAATTCTCTCAACTCAGCTTTGAATTTGACGTTTTTCAGGTTGGCTTCGGCCGATTATGGTACCTGTAGGTTAAATAAACAGAAAGAAGAGCTAAAATAACCCAAATGGGGTAGGAAATTGATACCTTTCCCCAGTGGAGTTGCCAATCTGTTGCGCCTCTTTTGTCACCTAAATGAGAAAAAAAAAGGTGCTTACAATCCTAGTTGGGTTAGAAAGGCAAGACAACAATAGAGGAAAGGGTGAGAAGAACAAAGCATAAAAGGATAAGCTAAGAACTAAACTAAGAATGATAAAAACAATTAAGATATAGTGCATAAGGACATAAGAACAAGAAACAAACAAGACTCATGTCACCAATGGAAAGGATTGTATTAGTGAAAAGAAAGCACCAATGAGAAAGGGAGACTTCGGGTCCCTTCTTCCTCTAAGGGAGGGCTCTTGGACCCCCAAATTTTGATCTCTTATTACAAAATGAGGAACTAGAATGAAATGGTGAAGAGAAGCCAAAGCAAATTCACTCAAGAGATGATATGAATGGATAAGTGCAATGGTGCTAGCATAGTCTTGATGAGGAAAGAGGGTCCTCCAAGAGAATATCAACAACATAACAATACAAATGAATTCCTTGAAAATGTAGTGCACCCATGGATTCCTTTTATATCATAACTTTGAGTCATTATTCAACCAACTTTTAGTGTGAACAAGGGGCCATTTAGGGCACCTTTAGGTCTTTGACCAGCCACCCAGTCGGATTCAATCGAGATTTGGATGTCAAATCGACTTGGAAGCTGAACAAAAAGTGGGTGGGAGGCCGACCAACATGATAAATGCGTCGTTCTAAGTTGTGTGTGGCTTTTTGCGTCCATAGTCGTGCATCAGGTGCATGTGTGCTTTTCTGGCATTTTTGACTGGTGCACGTGTGTTCACTGCCTGTATTTCCTTATCATATGTTGATTTTATAACTGGTTGTATAGTTTTGAACCTTTTGGAAAATCTTTTTTGGTCATGTTTGGTCCATGGGTGAACTAGTAGCTGTTTGAAGATGTTGCATTCCTGTAACCATTTGCAGACGAAATTCCAGTGATAACAATGTCATTTCCGGTGGTATGTGGAATGTCACATAACTCCTCATGGTTTGAGAGTTATGACCTTATGAAGATGAAGGACTAAAGCCCCCAAGGTCAAAGAAGTCAAAGTTCTTGAAAAGAAGAAATCATTATTTAAATGATAAAGTAAAGTGACAAAGTCAAGATGGATTATTTAAATAATAAAGAGAAGTGACAAAATCAAGAAATATTATTTAAATAATAAAGTGAGATGACAAAATAAAGAAGAAATATTTAAATGATAAAGTATTGGAGAACTTTCTATTTATGGAAAGTGGTTAACCCTAAAAATAAGGAAAATAGGTTAAGTGACCTAGAAATGGGTTAAGTGACCTAAAAATGTGTTAAGTGACCTAGAGGATCAAAGTATATATAAGATAGAAATGGTCTCTTGTAGATCATCTTTTTTGTGGATCAATGGAGAGCTTCTTGTGGGAATATCTTTTGGAGTATTGATGGAGAGGTTCTTATGAGAGCTTCTTGTGAGAGAATATTTGGAGTGAATCTCTTGAGCATGATTGAAGATCTTTTCTGAAAAAGAGAGTGTGAGGAGGACCTTATGGATGCATCAAATCTTCGAAAATATCAGAGATCTTGACGGAAAAAATTTCGCAGCTTCAGAAACCCTAGTTTCTGAGGTGTACACGGGTTGTAATGGGCCAGGGCGCGTACATACACGGGTTGTATGAGGAAAAGGCACATACATACGTGGGATGTATGAGGACAAGGCGCGTATAGTAGACAAAATAATGAAGATTTGTATTTGAGTTGATGGCAAGTTGTTGAAGACTGAAGCAGGTTCCACGTCTGCATTCTATGGGCTTAGATCTGTCATTGAGACATTGGTATGGTTGCATTATGGTCTTGATGGATACTATTGTTTTTTGTGTTGTGAATTCTTAGGGAATTCTTGGTATGGCTGTTATGATGTGGTTTATGTTGGTTGATGGAGTGAGCAACACTCTTGTGATTCAGTACTAATATGATGGCTATAGTATGTTGATTTCTTATGCATAATTGAGTAGCATACATGTTGATTGGTTGTGGTGTATGAATAAACATGTTGGATGTGGTGTGACTAGATGGTGGTTAGATTGGACAATCAGAGACATAATAGAATGATATATTGGTTGCATAGGATCTGATTTGGTCTTGAAGGACAAACCCTAAGAAGATCAAAAGGTATACATAGGTTTCTATATACACTGGCTGCGAGCATACGTGGGCTCTAGTGAGCCAGGGAGCATACACATGTGGGTTTCACTACTGATAAGTCACATACCTATTGACAGATTGATATCTATTGAGGATGTTTTCCTCATCTCATTTGTTGTTGAGAATGTAAGTTGAGTCTTGAATATAGAGTTGGTGCTCTTGTAGAGTTGTACTCTATTCAGTTGTTGTTGAACAAACCCCGGATTGTTGTCCATAATAAAAAGAAAAATTGTACATACATCTTGTGTTCTTTGTGGTGATGACTTGTTGATAATATATTTATGATATATGTTGTTGATATATGTTCACATCTAACTGGTTATAAATGACAACAATGGGTAATGAGTAAATGTTGAATGTTAACTAAGGAGTTTTGTGTAAGACATAAGTTTTGGGAAAAATAGCCCCACACTCATTCACTCCCACTCTAAATGTGGTAGGTGTTTCCAACAAAAATATCCAATTGTTTTGGAAAAATTCTACACACAAAGTTTCAGATCTGAACCTGAAGTGCGTCGTTTTTTTCTTCCCTATAAAAATTATGCAAAAAGAACAAAAAATTCTTCCATTCTTTGGCCAAGGAAAGTGCTCTGATACTAATTTTCAAGTACCTAAATAGATCTGAAGATAAATAGAAAAATAAACCCACAATATCAAAAAGAATAATACAAACCATTCACCAAATACTGAACACAAGAAATATTGAAAACCCTTGAGGTAGGGTAACACCATATATTATTTCTTATGGAAGGAATGCACTCCTCAAGTAATACTTGCTTGTTACAATGACCATATTCTTCATTCTCTTTCATTAAATTTCTTACACTTCTTTATATATCTCTCTCTATCTCCTAGGAACCTTCTAGAGATCCTTCCCACATTTATTACATTTAAATACCTAGTCCACCTTACACTGAATTCCCACATTCTCATATATTAAATGACTTCCACTAATCATACATAACCACATTCCCATTAGGTACCTCCCTAGGTAACACATGTAACCTCTCTATGTATACTATATCCTTTGGGGGAGAGGAATGAACTCCAAGTGGAGAGGAATGTGCTCCTGGAGAACCATGTGTCATTCAGGATGCATGTAGATTTATGTGGGAAACTCCATCATTGTGGGGGTTCGCCAGTCATTATTTCCATCTATCTGCATGCGTTCACGCAGGATTGATTCCATCTCTTCCCTATTCATTCATGCACTGATTAGGCATGCATTTATCCATTTTACACCATTTTCGAACCCTCTTCCATTGTGAAACTTTGTAACTACATGCCTAGTAGTTTTGTTGAGACCGTACCCTATCTTACTCGATTTGGTTGTTGTTCTTAACTATTTGACTGAAGAGATGGACATAAGAAGAAGGTTTTTAGGCCTATGGTTTTGAAGAGGTGGGTTGTCAGGCCTGTAGATTAAAGAAGTAGGTTGTCAGGCATGTGACCAACTCTCTCTAGGTGAGTGATATTGTTGCGGAAGTGATTTCTCCTAGAGGGGGTCTAGCAACATCTATAAAGCTCTACAAATTATTGATTTGTCATGTTGTTGAAGCCTTGGAAGGGAAGTGGAGAAGATTATGGATTGTGTAATAGTGAAGGTGTATATTCCCATGGTGGGTCATGCATGTGGGTAATGAGAGTCTGTGAGAGGTGGGCGTAAGTAGGCTCCTTGGAGTAAATCTGTAACACCCCAAGGACGAGCCCCTACTGAATTGTTATTATGTTTATAGGTTGGTGAGTTGAGTGGTTATAAGATGAGATACTTATGTGTTTATTAGGTTGGTGAGCCAAATGTTAAGGCCAATGAGCCTGATTTTTTATATGTAAATACTTGCATCATTAATAAAAATTACATCGTTGCGTGTAGACCCTCCACGAAGAGAGAGTTATGGGGGACTAACCTCCACTAGGTAGGGTGAGGGAAGGGGATAAGTGTCTAGGATTAGGGGATAATCTAGAGGGATTACCTCTAAAGGAATAATAATATTATATTATTATTTCCTATAGGCTAAGGTTTAACTTAACCGTTTTGTCCTAAGTTCCTGGGAAAAGGGGATGAGTGTTGAGTGGAGCTCATACAACTTCAGGTAGACATGTGTCAACCTAGGCACATGTATTTTTTAGGTGGGAAAGTCAGCGTTGGGCGGGTTTTCCCTCACCATTCTAATGATCCTTCACCATTGTGTCTTCACCCTCACGATTCTCATGATCCTTCGTCATTCCATCTACACCCTCACGATTATCAAGATACTTTACCATTTCGTCTACACCCTCATGAGTTTGGAGAAGGTCATGATGGGAACCACTATGGAAGTCATCCATAATCCCCACTGATGCACACACCATTGTAACCTACATATAAACTTGAGTTATCTTACGTATTTCCTGTGAATCCTGATGCACTTACATTTACCCAATCCCATGTTGTGTCTTAGCGGTTGGTTGTTGTTGCCAACGTAGTCCCTTGGTTGAGATTGTATTGCTTCCATATTCTGTGTCCTTACCCATTTTTAGTTGTTACCATCACCTATGTGTTAGACAGATTCTGTTGTTGACATCACCAATGTTTGCTCGACTTAATAGATGAATTGAAGAAACGGGTTGTCAGGCATGTGATTAACTCGCCCTAGGTGAGAGAGTTTGTTGGGGAAGTGAGTTCTCCTGGAAAGATTCTCGTAGAATCTACAGTACTCTGAGACTTCTGGTCTAGCTTGTCTCTGAAGCCCAAGGAAAGGGAGGTGTAGTAGCCGATGGACTTGTAATAGTGAAGGTGTACCCTCCTAGGGTGGAACAAGCATGTGGGGAATGCGGGTTAGTGGGTTGTGGGTGTAAGTGGCTCCTAGAATAAAATCCTTCATGTTGTTTTGTGTGACTTTCCTATTGTCCTTTCCAAGCCTAGAAATCCCTTGCTCTATGGAGTTTAGTCTTAGCTCAAGGGTGACCCGTTGTTGAGCGTGATGAGCAGTGTGGTCTAAGGATGGGAGGTTAGTGGAAGGTCTGCATGCAGTTGGTGGTCCTCAATTTCTCTGTTCATTTACATGTTATGTATTTATATATGTTTTTACATCTATGGTTTTGTTTTTGATTACTGCATGTATGTTTTTACTATTATTTTTGCATTAAGATGTGTGATAGAAGAACTCTGCAAGAATATGTGTATGTACAGAATGTTAATGTCTAGTCTAAAATTGCATTAGATAGATATGTAAATAATTATATATGAATATCATATGTAATCTTTGTTTATTCTTGTTAAGTTTATATGTGAATATTTTCACAAATTTATTTGGTGGCATGGCCTGGCCTGTTGGTTTAAGGTCAGGAACGGTCACAAATTGGTATCAGAGCTAGTTGAAAAAAGATAAGGTTGTTTGGGTAGCGTTTCCCGACAGAGGTTGATGGCTAGAGACGTTACAAATTGGTATCAGAGCCATGGTTTCGACACTAAGCCTGGATGGGCCATGTCAGTGGTTAACGAGACAATATTTCTGAGTGAATTGTTGTCAAAAGAGACAAAATTCGAGGTTCAAAGAATCCCTGGGTGCCAAGAGAATACCTTGGTTGTGTTATGAATATTAGGAGGTATAACGGTTTATGGAATGACAACAGAGAAAGGAGATGCAACAACCATTGTGTTGAGCTGAGAGGTTGAAATTGGGTCATAGGATTTGTTCGGGAGAAGGCATACCCTTTACAGTCATCAAATCTAGAAAGAGGTGCATGAGGGTTAGCTTGAAATTCATTTGAACTTCGTGAATTCAAAAAAGTTATGTGTTAAGAAGAAAAAGAGGGCCCGAAGCCTGAAGTTATGAAGTTTTGAATAGGATGTACACCGTAGATTTGGGGAAAAATGTCTAACTATTGGACTAGTCAAAGTCAGATCAGATTCGTATATCAATCTAAGAGAAAGGGGTAAGGTGCAGCGAAAGTTCAATGTATTCGGGATCTCGACACTTTGGGATAAACGAGGTGTGCTAAGGTGAATCCTTATGAAGTCTCGTAGCCTGAAGTCCCAAAGTGATGCGACATGATGATGTCACTCAGAGTGACATGGAATTCCTTAGTCCTACTACATGTCAGTCAGAATGGAACTTTGATGACCCTGTTAAACCAAAAGAAATATGACATGTGGGGTCACATGCCACCAGCTTAATTTTCGACAGTTGTACCATCTGGACGATGGAAGTAAAAGTATATAGGAAATTCAGAGTTTAGAATATTTGAGGGATGCTAAGGTAAAATCCCTCGAAGTGATGTGGTCATGATGACGTCACCAAGGATGATGCGAACACATGGGATGTGTGCCACATGTTAGTGAGTTAAGAACCTGTAGGTAATAGCCACTTCAGGGAAAATTAGGGTTGCATGGGTTGAGATGTAACGAATCCAACCATCAATCCAATTTTGGGAAACACTACTATGCGAAAACATTCTCATACATATGTAGTATGCACTTAAATGAAGTTAAATGGATTAACACAGTAAACATATAATTACTACTAACATACAGAATTAATGGAATCAACAGTAATATCATTGCAACATAATACATGATAATATTGCAAGCATCATAGACATGCATTTTAATTGAATTTAAACACATCCATATACTTATCTTTGAAACTGTAGTAACTCCACCAACCACGTGCAGACCTTCCACTGCTCATCATGCTCAGCAGTGGGTCACCCCTGAGATGGGACTAATATTTACCTAAGGTAAGGGATCCTAAACTAGGCTAAGGTTATAGGAAAACTGCACAGAGCAACCGAAAGGATTATCTCTAGGAGCCTTCTTACACCCACTACTCATGGAATCTCATTCCCCACATGCATGTTCCACCCGGTATTATACCCCTTCACAAGCATAGTCCATCGATGCTTCACCTCCCCTCTGGGCCTCGGCAATAGGTCATATCAAGAATTATCAGATCTTCGTAGCTGGTGTTGGACACTCTGTGGAAGAAAACCACTTCCCCAGTAGACTCCCTCACCTAGAGAGAGTTTCTCACAGGTCTGAAAACATGCCTCTTCTACCACAGGCCTGACAACCTGGTTCTTCCACCAATTTCCAAATCAAATCCCTCAAGTTTAGGATGACAACAATCACAAAATCTTGGGTTAACTTGTAGGTGACAACAACAACAGGAAAATGGGGTGTGGAAACAGGAAACAACAACAGGTCACTAAGACACAACATAGTTCAGGTAACACTAGTTTCAGGATACATGACAATAAATTCACACATAGGTCAAAAACAGACTCAACAGTTCAGGCAGAGGATGTATCGGCTTCTCAAGAAAACATCACAGGCTACGGGTTTTTGAGATGCATGAGACTTACAGAACTCAGACACAGAGATCCTTTGGTTTAGATGGAGGATGACAGAATGGAGGATGAAACCCCATCACAGCTTAATTCCTGGGTTAAATTGCATGTGCCTGGGTTGACACATGTCTCCCATGAGGCTGCATGCACTCCATCAACATGCATTCCCTTTTTCTCACGTTCCCCCCTTCCAGGAACTTAGGATAAAATCCTACATTTGACATAGCTTTTGGAATAGTAATAAATTATTATTCCTAAGGACTTAAACCCCTAAGATTAGCCCCTCTTTATAACCTTTCAACCCCTTTTCCCTTACCCACCTTGTGGAAACTTAGTCCCCCATCCCTCTTTCTTCATGGTCGGTCTGCACATAGTGATGTTTAGTCTTTATTAATGTTCTGCATATTGCATATACAAAAACAAGCTCCTGGCCTTTAACACTTAGCCTCTCCAGCCTAATAAATACATAGGCCTACCAGCTTATCGATACTCAGCTCACCAGCGTACAAAACATGATTTTCAATTCATAAACATGATTACAACATGGCTCATACTTGGGGATATTATAATCCCCTCCCCTTATTTTTTCACTGTCCTCAGTGCAACTCTTTACACAGCACCAACAAGACTTTCAAAATCTTCAAAAAGATGCAGGTATTCTACATGCATAGCATCCTCATGCTCCCATGTCATGTCCTCGGGACCATACCAAGTCCACTAGACCTTTACAAGCCCTATGGCTTGATTCCTAGGTTGTTTTCTTTTCTGGTCCAATATGTGCACAAGATGCACTTGCAGGACACCTTCTTTCTCCACCTAAATCACATTCCAATCAATTACATGATTAGCATCAGGTATATATTTCTTAAACAATGAAACATGCAACAGAGTATGTACAGTCATGGATGGAGGTAATGAAAGCATATATGCAATTGGCCCAGTCCTTTCTAGGATTTCAAATGGACCGCAAGATCTAGCTGCCAACTTGGCACAGTTTCCCAACTTTAGGGAACTTCTATTGGCTTTTTCTTTCAGGAAAATATGATCGCCCACATCAAATTCTCTATGGGTTCTATTCTTATCAACATGACTCTTCTTCTTGTCTTGGGCATCTTTCAAATTCTGCTTAATTTTTAGCATTTGATCTTCCATTTCCTTGATCAACTCTAGCCCAACTATTTCCCTATTAGCTGGATTATCCCATCTTACTGGAGTATTTCACATTCTTCCATAAAGTGCTTCAAATGGGCTCATCTTCCCATTTTTTTAAGAAAATTCTACCAAATGTAGGTAGTCTTCCCATTTCCATGGTTTGTCCATCACATACATCCTTAGTATGTATTTTATTACTCGATTCACCCTCGTTTTCTTCCCATCAGACTCAGAATGATAGGATGTACTAAAGTTCAGATTCACTCTGAGCCCCTTCCAGAATTTTGAGGTAAATTTCGGGTCTCTGTCACACACAATTCTCTTAGGGATTCTGTGCAATTGTGCTACTTCCTTCAAAAATATATCAACAACATTCATTTCCTTGTGAGTAGTCTTTAATGGAATGAAATGGGAAACTTTTTTAACCTTGTCCACCACCACCATAATTGAATCATGATGCTTGCCTATTCTAGGAAATCCTATGATGAAATCCATTGTCACTACTTCCCACTTCCACTCAGGAATGGGTAAAGGTTGTAACAACCCTGCTGGGTGCCTATTCTCAACCTTAACCTTCTGGCACTCCATACATATGGATATGTATTCATCAATCTCTTTCTTCATACTGGGACAAAAGTAATGGCTCTTGACTGCTGCCATGGTTTTCTAATATACAGGGTTCCCTACATAAGGAACATTATGCATTTCATGCAAAATCATACATTTCAAGTCCTGGACATTAGGTACATAAATTTTTTTCTTGTACATAAGTATTCCATCAGTTTCCAATTTATAACTCTCCACTTTTTGTGGCATCTTACCTTGTTGTATCTTTGCTACTAAATCCCTGTACTGCAAATATGTATTTGCAACCTCCAAAATTATGCTTGTAATATCAGTTCAATACATGTTAATGGTTGTAGCATGCAATTCATGCACTCTCCTACTGAGTGCATCAACCACTTTATTTTCCTTCCCTTTGATATGCTTGATATCAAAATTGTACTCAGAGAGAAACTCTAGCCACCTACTCTATCTAGCATTCAAGGTTGGTTGATCAAACAAGTACTTCAGACCATTATGGTATGTTCTAAGTTTGAACCTCCTTCCCATGAGGTAATGCCTCCACTTCTTTAGAGTATGTACTATGGATTCCAACTCCAAATCATGAGTGGAATAGTTCCTTTCATGCTCTTTCCACTTTTTGGATTCATAACAACTTACGAATCCATTCCGACTAAGGACCCGTCCCAATCCTTCTTTGCATGCATCAGTGTATACCACTAAATCTTCGTTTGGATATGAAATCCTCAATATTAGAGCACTCGTTAACAGTTTCTTCAATTGTTGAAATCTTTTCTCACAATCCTTTGTCCACTACAACTTCTTCTCCTTCCTTTGCAAGGAAGTGATAGGGTGAGCTATTCTCGAGAACCCTGCAATAAAATTTATGTAATAACCAGCTAAACCCATGAAGGATCTAACTTCTATCACATTATTTGGAACTGGACATCCTCTAATGGCCTCAATCTTCTCAGGATCTATAGATATCCCATCCTTCGAAATAATATGCCCCAAGTAATGGAACTATTTCTTATAAAATGACCACTTTCATAGCTTGGCATACAATTGGTTCTCTCTTAGAACCTTCAACACCATCCTCATATGTTGTTCATGCTCTTCCTATGACTTGGAATACACCAGGATGTCATCCAAGAATACTATGACAAACTTGTCCAGATAGTCCCTGAATACACCATTCATTAAACACATAAAAATAGCGAGTGCGTTTGACAACCCAAATGGAACCACTGTGAATTAATAGTGACCATAACTTGTTCTAAAGGTGGTCTTGCTGATGTCTTCATCCTTTATTCATTACCTGGTGATATCCTGACTTGAGTTCTATCTTCGAAAATATCTTCGCATCCTTCAACTGACAGAAGAGGTCATTAATCCTCGACAAAGGATATTTGTTCTTTACAGTTACTTTGTTCAATTGTCTGAAATCAATACATAATCTCAGCGTTCCGTCCTTCTTCTTCACGAATAGGATCGAGGCTCCCCAAGGTGACATACTTGGGCATATATACCCCTTCTTTAGAATCTCTTTGAGCTGTAATTGTAACTCTTTCAGCTCTGGCGTACTCATTCTATAAGGAGCTTTCAACATTGGAGCTACTCAAGGCATCAAGTTTACAGAGAAATCAATATCTCTCTTCATAGGCTGTTCGGGTACCTCCTAAAATACATCTTCAAACTCTTTTAGTATCACATGATCTCCAATATTTGAGACTTCATCCCTATATGCTTCCTCCACATGGGCTGCAAATAATTGGTAGCCTTTTTTGTAGCACTTCTTCAGCTACATTGCTGAGATTTCTCTGATAGCAACAACTTTGGGAATTCCTTGGACTATTTTCCAATTCCCTTCCTCATCCAGGAAAGTGAATTCCTTGTTATGAAGGTCCAAAATGGCATGGTGTTGTTCCAACCAATCCATCCCAATTAGAAAGTCATAAGAACCTAAAGGTAGAACATTCAATCTAGCCTTTGTGCTCAGTCCTTTCATATCCACTGGACAAGACTTAACTAACTCAGTGAATTTTCTCTTGGTTCCTATAGCCAGCTGCACTAACCAATACTTTTCATGTTTGCTTCTTGAAAAATGAAAAATTTCCACCACTCTAGGAACTACATAACTATGGCTAGCCCCGTTGACGGGCGAAATTGAATGCTCGTCAACTGGAGGGGTGGATCCATTCCGAGGTTGTCTAAATAACCCAAGCCATTTGGTATGATCCACTCCGACGGGTTTAGCAGCTCTGTTGGCCGATCTAAGTCCTAGGAAAACGAAAGACAAAAAAAAATAAACTAAAGAAAATAATCTAAGTGAAAAAGAAGCTACAACAAATTATATACAAATCTAAAACTATATATACAGTTTACTTACTAATATCATAAAACAATAATTCTACTTATTTAAATGTTCAGCTATCAACATGATTAAATCTCAATTGCATGTGTACAGTGTTTACAGAATACAGATTTTAAATTAAAAACCTGCAAAAATCATTTGTGAACTGTCCTATGACAGTGAAACTATTATTTTTTATTTTTATAATTTTTATGAGAAAGGAACAAAAATTGAAAACTAATTAAGCTGAGCAATTAAAATAATAATCCTAACTATGAATATGAACTATATATCTATCTAAACTACTGAGAATTCTCGAATCTATTAACTATTAAATTGCAAATGACAAACTGACCTGTAGAAACGCTTCCTATTTGTCCCGTTCACAGTACTCGACTTAGCTGTTTGATGGGAGGAAACCCACACCAGATGTTCCACAAGCTTCTTGTAAACATGAAGCAACAGTTCTCTTTGAATATGAATGACAGAAAAAACAAGACATAAAACGACAACAATCTTAAAGTTTGCAGATCATCACATTTAGATAAATCCCCGTGTGAAGATTTGCATATAACTGTTTGTTTAATTACAAAGATAAACCTTATGTTAATTAAATTCAAACAGAGTGATTGTTGTGCGTTAACTGAGATACATAAGATATGGACAAAATTTAAATCATAACGCATCAACCTGAAACAAGTCTTGATATCTAAAGTAGTCAATAACTTGATCACAAATTAAAATGCACAAAACTTGAACGAAAGTATGATAAATTGAAAGCTAAAGCTGTTACAAAAGATCCACTTCCATTCGAGTTTGTATCATCATAAATCCATAGTATTTGTTCTACCAACAGTGATGGGTTCATTACAAAAATTAATGAGTATATAAAGGCCACAGGGTAAAACATCCATGTGGGAATTATCAAAAATGGTTTGGAAAAAATCTGGGAACAACCTCCCAAATCTCTATTTCTGCCTAAAACTAACTACCTAAAAAAAAACTATATGACAAAAATCATGTTCTAAACTGCTACAGTATGTCCAATTTCCCATTGAAATTCGTATGTATCTGTAGGTGGACAAGAATAAGCAAGTTTAGATAATGTTTTATTTGTAAAATTAACAAAAATCTAAATTTTATGACTAGCTACAGAATCTCACGATTCTATAGCTGGTCATATTTACAAACATAATCATTTTAAATCAATCCAAATGATAACAACAATAAATTCGACCTATTAAACAAACCTTTAATTACTAATTCAAAGCAAAGAAAATCATTCACGCTAGAAGTAACCAAATCGTTTATGCCAATTTAAAACAAACGAAATCGTGTTTAATTAACTGAATGGTAGCAGGGATATATGTGATCTGTCAAACAACTTTTTATTACCAATTCGAAGAAGACATAATCGTTTTGACAATTCAAAACCAACGAAATCATTTTTTGTATCAATTTCAATCGAAACAGACTATAATCGATTCATCCAACCAATCGTTGATACTAATCCAACGCATGCACAAACGACTATGCTAATTCAAGGCATACAACATCGTTTCTGGATCAAACCAAAGAGAACTAAATCAAACTAACTCAAAGCCAACACAATCGTTATACTAATTCAAGAGCAATAAAATCGTATAGAATCGGTTCAGTCAAAACATAGCCATATTCGATTTTAGCAAACAAATCTTCAATGCAAACATAATTCAAAACGAAATCAAAATAACAGAATCGTTTTTTGAATCTATTTAAATGAAACAGAACTAAATGGGAGTGAACACAATCGCCTAACTAAATAATTCAAAAAATCATTGTTGAAATAACATACCTGGGCTGTAGGAAAACGATTTGGTCAGGATAACTTTGAGTTAACAAAGGCCGTAGCTGCCTCAACATTTCTGAAGACAATTGAACCCGTAGTCTTTTGCTTCTTATCGTAAGCTTGTAGCTTGTCATTTTCCTTTGACAACACAGTAACCCGTTCCTCCAATGATTTAATTTTGGATTGCAACAGAGGAACATCCGTGTAGTAACGTTCCAGCCAAGAGTTGCATTGAGTCCATGGTTGTTGATCAGGCCGAGTCACTACAAGCGAGGGTTCTGTTAAGTTACCAGGGGTTCCACTGTGAATCTTAATTCCCGAAAAGTTAGGGTCATCCTTGAGGCACGGTGGTAGATTGGAAACCTAGTCATAGGGTCCCACAGAACAGAGACCATGTAAATAAGGGTATTCCTCAGCCAAAAAGTGTTCAATCTCAGAGTCTAAATCCTCGCTCAAAACAATAGGCTTCTGGTCGATGTTTTGTTTGGTCTTGTTTCGAGCACATCTGGATACCAATCGTGCATTCATCTTTCCCTTACTATTGACACCAGTATCACCTTTGCCTTTCTTCCTTACATGCCTCTTGAGGGTATTAGTATTTTCTTTAGCACACGGGTCGGCCATGGTATCGGGTAGGCCAATGTTGGGACAAGTCTAGGGTTTGACAACGGGTAGGAGGTTAGGAGGTGGCACGGCTAGCCCAACGAGGGTTTCAGTGACTACAACCTTTTCCACGTTAAGACACTCGGCAGTGGAAAAGCCATTCCTTAATAGGAAGGCTTGCCAAATGTCACCACTAAGGCTCAAATGATGAACAATCACGATTTTGATCAAGCAATGATGAAAAAGGCTAGAATCAGCCTTCTCCCGCTTAAATCGTTTGGACATTTTATAAAGAATGCGTAGGAGATAGTGCGGAATATTCAGAGGGTAGTCTATGAAATTCATAAGCAACCGAATATGGTAAAGAAACACCAAACCATAACGACCTTCGCAAGTCACGAATTGCTTAACAATTGCCAATAAATCATGCCACCTGGTCTTAAGGGAAATGACAGGCATACCTCTGTCGCAACTGACAATTTTCCTCGAAGTGAATAGGAGAGGCCATGGGACTTCGTCCACTTTAGAATTCTTAAACCACCTCTTCCCTTTCGCTGGTAAGCCTGTAGCTAAGCTGAGGAATTCTTCATTTAGCTCAAGTTGGATATCCCCAACCTTAGCCCTACATCTGTCATACGTGAGGGCAAACTGTTGGGAGACCGCGAGGTTGAAACCCTCAAATTTTTGGATGAAAAATAACCAGCCATTATTCTCCAGGTCTTCACGAGAATTGTCAAATAGCAGCAGTGTTTGAACGCCATTAGGTTCTATGCGCACTATAGGTGCCATGGAAGAGAACACATAGTGAGCAGGGTAAATGGACAGGGGTTTGGACAGGGTATACGCAGGACCGCAAGCTCACAGGATTCCCCAAGACCAACAGAGCTAACCCGAGATACAAGGCAGGCATTAATGCCTAAGTGTGCGAGGGTGGTGGAACGAAACAAACCCATGCAAAACAATCATATCAAAATGTACAATCAACGACGCTATGGTGATTCAAATCACTATTGGTGTGTGTTAAAAGCAATGCCAATCAAACAACTATTGAAAACTATGATAAGTCGACCCGAATATTTTCACAACAATAGTGTTTGCATGATTTAAAACAAAAACAATGTTTCGAATTTAGCACCAAAGATTTGACCATAAAACTTATGCATTGTTTGAAACCATTTCACCATGGGTTTAATCACTATGTTAATGCGTTCTCAACAAACCATTGCACCAAGGAAATTGATGAAAGACAATAGAACATCAAACCACCATTGTATCAAGGAATCAATCACAATCAATAGAATACCATTGCATCACAAACTTATAAAATGAAGTCATATTAACAAAAAGGCAAATGAAGTAAAGATTTGGTGTCTTGCCTACTGTGTGACCATCATTGAATTAGAGGTGAAATGACCACATAAACAAGAGTAACCATAATAATCTAGTGACGATTTTAATGCCATTGACATGACTTTGAACTCAAGGTTTTCACGCTTGTAGTCGTGAAAACGAAAACAAAAGGCAGGTGTGTGAATGCGCAAAATAATCATGTCGTTTTATTCAAAAGATTGTGATGAGAATCAAGGGTTGAAAAACACTTGTGTAGGAAGCTTATAAGGAAAGGATAAAAATGTGAAATGGCTTCCAACAATGGCGACACACTGGTAGAAGCAATTATCTCTGCCAAAAGAACATATCCAGATTATGATAATGAGAATAATTCTAACTCAAAAACAACCAGAAAATTGTTTAATCATCATTAATCAAATATTTCAGTTGTGCTTAAAAGGTGAAAACTGATAACAGTCTTAAGACAAGCGAGTCATGAGATTAAAGATAAAATCTCCAATACTGTTGACATATCCACTTCTGCCAGCAGGCGTCCATAGCCTCAACGGGGTTTCCATTTAACCCACTCTGATATCTGTATCCTGCCAAGAAGTTCTAGATCAGAATAAAGGACATTTTAAGGTCAAGAGATTCCATATTTGAAAATTTTCATATACCCGACATTGCTTCGCTACTAGCGGGCCTGTTCAGTACCCCATCGAATTTGTCTTGGCATCATGCACGCATTTACCTGCTGCCAACAGATCTATTCAACATCCCGACGGGTTTACAAGCACTTCCCACAGCTCTTTTATGATTTAATTTTTTAAAGATATATAATTGAGTAGGGTGACGCTGAAAATTATGTTATTTTTGACATATATATATATATATTTACAGACCTTGAAAGAATTTTTTAAAACTGTCCTTCATTAAGATTCAGAGATGGTTTGTTTACAAAACCGACCTTCGAAAGCAGGGAGACATATTCTTATTTATTCCCTTAAGGAACAGGGACAGTGTAAGAAGATAATGGATGATCATGACAGGCTTCACTTACAGATTTAAATCAATAAACTTCTTTCAAACAACAGTCTTTTCTCAACATGGATGTAAATTTTAGAAGCATATCACAGTAGATGTTTAGACAAATTTTCAGTAATCATTTCAGTGAAAGAATTTTATGTTTTCTTTGTCTGAACAATTCAAAATGCAGGTATGTGTATTTCCAAAAATAAAAAACTGATAAGCATAAGGAAAAATCAAAACACACCAGCGAAGAAAGATTTGAAAGCAAAGAAATCCAAACAAAATAATATGTACATAACGTGCATCTGAAAACCTCATGCAACAAATCCCTTGGGAGACTGAAAGAAAGTAGGAAAATCCTGTTTGGTGGGAAAGAAGTCTTACTCATGGTACCTTGGGTCAGGGTTGATTAAGATATCTCTTTACTTTCCATTTAATATTTTCATGATGATACTGCGTTTTTAAAAATAAATATTCAACTAAAAGCAAAGAGAAAAATATCAAGCGGACTTCCCTGACAACAACCGTATTATGGTTCTCGTGGTGCGCCCACTTGCGTTCATGACTGCATTATTACAAAGAAAAATAGTGAGAAATATAACTGAAAGGAAATCCTATTCCTAAACCCACCCTAACTATTAAACAAATCCGGATACTATGTGAAGTCATGCTTCCAATGTAGCCATCGGAGTAACTCCAATACTGCAATGGAAACAAAATCAAACATTATTGATAAGACTGGTGATATATCAACAAATGATAGAAAAATATCACACTTACCTTCATAATCATCATCTAAAAACAAAGTAAGCATGATCTTGCCATTTCCTGGAATATTCTTGATGTATGAATCCTCCAGCCATTGTGCAATCTTGTCGTGATAAGGGTCATAATGGCATGAGTGAGTGTAAGTAGGTTTGAAAAACTTGTCAAGATTACGAGGAAATGAAATAACCATCAGCGAATGCTGAAATGCCCCATCCTCCTGACAATTCTCTAAGTGTTCATTAATTTCTTCACATGGAGGGTCTAAAAGAAATATGCCACACCTACTTCCAAGATACTTAGGTAAAAAGAAAGCAAGAACAACTTTGTCTTTATTATGAATTTTTTTTATATATGAATATTCAAGCCATCCTAAGATCCTGTCACAAAAATGGGGATGCAAACCATGACTTTGATGAAACGAATATATCAAT
>SNQJ01S0014697.1:25006-51222 GCA_010110895.2 Picea sitchensis
ATACTATGTGAAGTCGTGCTTCCAATGTAGCCATCGGAGTAACTCCAATCCTGCAACGGAAACAAAATCAAACATTATTAATAAGAATGGTGATATATCAACAAATCACAGAAACATATCACACTTACCTTCATAATCATCATCTAAAAACAAAGTAAGCATGATATTACCATTTCCTGGAATATTCTTGATGTATGAATCCTCCAGCCATTGTGCAATCTTGTCGTGATAAGGGTCATAATGGCATGAGCCAGTGTAAGTAGGTTTGAAAAACTTGTCAAGATTACGAGGAAATTAAATAACCATCAACGAATGATGAAATTCCCCATCCTCCTGATAATTCTCTAAGTGTTCATTAATTTCTTCACATGGAGGATCTAAAAGAAATATGTCATGCCTACTTCCAAGATACTTAGGTAAAAAGAAAGCAAGCACAACTTTGTCTTTATTATGAAATTTTTTTAGATATGAATATTCAAGCCATCCTAAAATCCTGTCACAAAAATGGGGATGCAAACCATGACTTTGATGAAACAAAACACAACTTGATTCAAGAAAACATTCAGTTTCCATGATTTTTTTTTAGATCTACTCGGCTTTGTAGTGCACTTAGACCTTAGCCCTTTTCTGTCAGTTTCCAAACCCACTCAACCATGTTTCATGACCAAGCGCTAGATCTCAAGGTCCTCTAATCGAAACTTCGATGTTTTGGGTTTAGAGGTTTCAGAATTTCGGTCCTGGAGGCTCTCACAATCTCCTCCCTCTCCAACTCCCAACTTTCGAACTTTCGAACTTTCGACCTTTATAGCCACCGGGACCATAACACAATTGTCACCAACTAGGGTGGTGACACATGTTGCTCTTAAGAAGGTCCATGTCACCGTAGGCGATTCCCTACAACTCCACTGCATCTAATTTTTCCTTCAGGGCCCACTGACACATGGCACACACCCCATGGTCCACATCCATCCAAGTGACATCAACGTGACCCACTACTTCAACTCTTCAGGATTTCATGATTTCGGGTTTCGGGAGTTTGTGCATTAGCACATCCCACCTCTCCCAACATTCGAACTCCCAAAATTACTCTCTTCTCTTCTACTCGATCCAATGGACGAGATATTTTTCCGAGATCTACGGTGTAGATCTTCTCGGGACTTCAGAGTTTCAGGTTTCGGGTTTTGGGGGTTTGTGTCTCAGCACACCCCTCTTTTCTAGACATTTGAACTCCCAAAATGCTTCTTGGATATCCTCTACAGTCATAAGGGTTTTTCCTTTCCTTCCGAACAGATCCTACAACTCCAACACCCCAAATGTTGAGTTCTCTCTCTCTCTCTCTCTATGGTCAAATACCACCCCAGATGTGGTTTTATTCTACCACTACTCCTCCTAAGCTTTGTAACATGGCCAAGTAACCCCTTGAAACTAAAAAACAATATAAGGTTCAAAAGTAGTCCTCCAGACACTATTTCCTCTCGAAACATTGGGTCCAGTGAACACTTATCCGACCCATCCAAGTTTAGCATTGAAAACATGGCTATGATACCATATTGTGACGTCCTCGACAATCAACCAAATTCTAGGCAATGCTACTATGCGAAAACATTCTCATACTTATGTAGTATGCACTTAAATGAAGTTAAATGGATTAAAAGGCTAAACATATAATTACTTCTAACATACATAATTAATGGAATCAACAGTAATATCATTGCAACGGAATACATGATAATATTGCAAGCATCACAAACATGCATTTTAATTGAATTTAAACACATTCATATACTTATATTTGAAATTGTAGTAACTCCACCAACCACGTGTAGACCTTCCACGAATCTCCCATCCTTAGAACACTCTTCTCATCACGCTCAGTAGTGGGTCACCCCCGAGTTGGGACTAAGATCCACCCAAGGTAAGGTATCCTATAATAGGTTGAGGTTACAGGAAAAATGCAAAGAGAAACCAGAAGGATCCCCTCCAAGAGCCTTCTTACACCCACTACTCACGGACTCTCATTCCCCACATGCTTGTTCCACCCAGGAGTATACACCTTCACAAGCATAGTCCATCGGTTCTTCACCTCCCCTCTAGGCCTCGACAATAGGCCGAATTAGGAATTCTCAGAGCTCCGTAGCTGGTGATGGACTCTCTCTGGAAGAAAAACACTTCCCCATCAAACTCCCTCACCTAGAGAGAGTTTCCCACAGGTCTGACAACTTGCCTCTTCTACCACGGGCCTAACAACCTGGTTCTTCCACCGGTTTCCAAATCAAATCCCACAAGTTTAGGATGATAGCAATGACAACATCTTGGGCTAACTCATAGGTGACAACAGCAACAGGAAAATAGGGTGTGCAAATAGGAAACAAAAACATGTCACTAAGACACATCACAGTTCAAGTAACACTGGTTTCAGGATGCGTGACAAGAAATTCATGCAGACATCAAACATAGACTCAATAGTTCGGGCAAAGGATGTGTCGGCTTCTCAAGAAAACATCACAGGCTTCAAGTTTCTGAGCTGCATGAGGATTACATAACCCAGATGCAGAGATCCCTCAGTTTAGACAGCGGATGACAGAATGGAGGAAGAACCCCCATCACAACTCAATTCATGGGTTAAATTGCATGTGAATGGTTCAACACATGTCACCTATGAGGCTGTATGCACTCCATCAGCATGTGTTCCCTTTTTCTCATGCTCCCCCCTTCTAGGAACTTAGGATAAAAACCTACATTTCACATATCTTTTGGAATAATAATAAATTATTATTCCTAAGGACTTAAGCCCCTAAGCTTAGCCCCTCTTTCTAACCTTTCAGCCCCTTTTCCCTTACCCACCTTGTGGAAGCTTATTATCCCATCACTCTTTCTTCATGGTCGGTCTACACACAACAATGTTTAATCTTTACTAATGTTCTTCATATTACATATACAAAAATAGGCTCTTTGCCTTTAACACTTAGGCAATCTGGCCTAATAAAAACAAAATCCTACCAACTTATCAATACTCGGCTCACCAGCCTACAAAACATGATTTACAATTCATAAACATGATTACAACAGGGCTCATCCTTCGGGATATTACATGAGAAATTTCGAAGGACAAAGCGCCAAAGTCATCGTGGACCGTTGATCCACCTATTTTGCAAGTTCACCAATTCGATACTTCGAGAGGTTTTTTGGGGAGTTCCTTGGATACCTTTAAAGCCTAGAGTTCCAAAGATCCTATCCACTGTAGATCGGAGCAAGGAATGTGGACCGTATATCCAATGTTCTTAACATGTTCTACAGTTCATTGTTGTGTGATCTTGTGATGTGTGGAAAAGGGAAACCTCGTGGGTTTTTGATGTTTCAACACTTCGGATAAGCTCCCAAATATTTTTCACTGGGTCACAACCATGGTCACATGCGAACCAAGGGATGAAGAAGAAGGGGATACTACTGAATGGTGAATTGTTTTAGAATATAACGGGGCTAAGATATATAATAGTGGGGATTCTTGATCGACACAGACCCACTGAAAATGGAGTCTGATAGTCTTTCTATTGAATCAGATTGTTTAATTTCCTATGGAAAATTATTAAATACTGATATCTTGACAAAAAATCGGTTGACTGCACATTTTTGTAGATTTTACAATTCACAGGACGAATCGAGTTGTTGCATAGTATAGAGAAATGGAGGAGGCACATGATTCTTATAGTTCAGAGGATGAAGTTAGAGGAATGGATGTCCATTTAGGAATTCAAGTAATAAACTCCAATAGGCATGGAGAAGAAATAGGTAAGGAAGTGAACATGATGAAAATCACTAAATTTTTTCAAAAGGTTGTCCAAATGCACCAGGTAGATAGCAAAAGTATTACGAGAGCCAAGAAGAAACAAGGAGACTTCAATATGAAGTTGATGAAAATCCTGGAAGTAATCGAAAATATGTTGGATAAGGAGAGTGTCTCCATCAAATCAGAGAATCAAGGGACCCTTGATGAGGAAATAAGAGGAAGAAGTGGTAGCATACATCACCATCACTCCCGAAGGCATTCAAAAAGGAGGCCATGCAACAATTCAAGTCCATCTCATACCAGAAATCATCAAAGATCTGAAGTGGATGAACTAAAGGGTGAAATGAATAAATTCAAGCCTCCTACTTTTGATGGAGAGCACAAGAAAGATGAAAATCCTAAGGCATGGTTGTTGGGAATGAGGAAATATTTCCAACTGCAGAACTATTCTTCTCATGAGAGGGAAGAATTTATATCTACCAACTTAAAGGAAAGGGATCCATATGGTGGGATCAGTTTGTGAAAGTACAACACATTAGAGAGGAGAAATTTACATGGAGGGAATTCAAGAGACATTTTGAAAATAAGTACTTAACTAAGAGGTATTATAACAAGAAAATGAAAGAGTTCTTTGAACTCAAGCTGGGAAGTATGTCCATTGATGAGTATGAAAGAAGATTCTTGGAGTTGTTGAAGTATGTCCCCTACATCAAGGATGAGGCAGTTAATATTCAAAGCTATCTGAGTGGGCTTCCATCTTCCATCAGTGAAAATATGCAATATGATGATCCTAAAAATATGGAAGAAACTATAAGGAGAGAAAAATTCTTATATGATCAATGAAAATAAAATCCTACTTTCCAAAAATATTTGGAAGACAAGAAGAAGTTTGAGAGGGACCAGAGGCAAGAGGGAAACAAATCACCATTTTTCAGGAATATCCCTCAAGGACAACCAGTTTTGAGAGATCCCGGGATGGATGAACTAGGTGTGAAAATTCCAAGGCCAACGCCTATGGAATGTTGGGGTTGCAAAGGAGATCATTCCTTGATCACATACATAGGTTTTGTTGAGTATAGGTTGTTACTTTCACTTCGTTGGCTTGTGTCTTTTTACAGGTTCAGCATCCCATAAGCCTTGGAACAGAGCAAGGATGACACTAGCAAGGAAAAATGGCATTTAAACAATATGTCATTTATCTCTTGTTAGTTAGTATGTTTGATGATTAAAAATTAGGGGAAGTTTTATATTTTTTTCTTGTTTTGTTCTTGTTTCTGGGTGAAACTAGGGAGATCTGTTTGTGTCTGCACTTCTGTATTAGTCCAATAACAAAATTGGCGACCATAATGTGGAACATATTTTTTTCCTAGTTTGTCTTGGTCTCTTTCTTTGATTGCTTGTGTTTTGTTTTTTGAGTCATTGGGAGATCCAGTTTGACGCTCTGACTGTTAAACTTCACTGGAAAAAAAATATTTCTTTTTATTTTTTTAATTTTTCATTTCCTCGTCGCACCCTAATTTGTAAGATAGTGGGACGATCTATGATTGATGCACCCTACCTTTTGAAACAGTGTGATGTCGTTTCATTACATTTTTTCTCTAGCCTGTGACGATCAAGGATCTTCGCTCTGTGTTAGTCTATAGCCTGCGACGATTGTGAAAAAAAATGATTTTTGATGGTTTTTCTTGCTGTGATCTTAGATATGGTTTTGGGGTGATTTTTTGGGTCTGATTACATTTTGCTTGACAAGATTTGAATCCGATTTTAGCCTTCTTTTCTTTGTTTTATCTTGTGTTCTTTTGAAAGATTTGATCTCTTTCTTTGAGTGTCTTTCAGTTACCAAGCATTGTTTTTGCTTTAGAATTGTTTGGTGAAATAACTTATTTGTCTTTTATTGAATAGTTCGAGTTAAAAGAGAAAATTGGTTTGGGTTGCTTTGATTTATAGATATTTTCTATTTCTTTTAGCTATCTTTGAAAAAAAAAAAACTTTCTTTGCATTAAATTGGGGGCATCTTTGCATTTGAAGTAGAGAAATTGCATGGCTTTGGTATTTTTTGGTTTTGAATTCTTAAAAAGCATTCCCCCTCATAGATAGAATAGTGGGGATTCTTGATCGACACAGACCAACCGAAAATGGATTCTGATATTCTTTCAGTTGAATCAGATTATTTAAGTTCCTATGGAAAATTATTAAAGACTGATAGCTTGACAAAAATTCAGTTGACTGCACATTTTTGCAGAGTTTACAACTGACCGACTGAATTGAGTTGTTGCATAGTACAGAGAAATGGAGGAGGAAAAGGATGCTTATAGTTCAAAGGATAAATTTAGAATAATCGATGTCCATTTGGGAATTGAAGGAACAAACTCCAATGGGCATGGAGAAGAAATATATAAGGAAGTGAACATGATGAAAATCATTAACAATTTGAAAAAGGATGTCCAAATGCACTAGGAATATAAAAAAGGTCTTATGAGAGCTAAGGAGAAACAAGGATACTTCAATATGAAGCTGATGCAAAGCCCAGAAATAATCGAAAATAAGTTGGATAAGGAAAATGGCTCCATAAAATTATATAATCATGGGACCCCTGATGAGGAAAGAAGAGGAAGAAGTGGTAGACGAAATCACTAGAACTCCAGAAGGAAATCCAAAAGGAGGCCACACAACAGTTCAATTCCATATCCTACCATAAAGAATAGGATATCTGAAGTGGACGAACTGAAGGGTGAAATGAATAAAATAAATCCTCCTACTTTTGATGGAGAGCACAAGAAAGATGAAGATCTTGAGGCATGGTTGTTGGGAATGTGGAAATATTTCCAACTGCAGAATTATTCTTCTCATGCAGAGGGAAGAATATCCATCTACCAACTTAAAGGAAAGGAATCCATATGGTGGGATCATCTTGTGAAAGTACAACATATCAGAGAGAAGAATGTTACATCGAGGGAATTCAAGAGAAGTTTTGAAAATAAGTACTTAACTAAGAGGTATTACGAAAAGAAAATGAAAGAGTTCTTTGAACTCAAGTTGCGAAGTATGTCCATTGATGAGTATGAAATAAGATTCTTGGAGTTGTTGAAGTATTTCCCCTTCATCAAGGATGAGAAATTAAGATTCAAAGGTATATGAGTGGGCTTCCATATTACATCAGTGACAAGATCCAATATGATGATCCTAAAACTATGGAAGAAACTATAAGGAGAGAAAAATGCTTATATAATCAACAAAAATAAAATCCTACTTTCCAAAAATCTTGGGAAGACAAAAATAAGTTTAAGAGGGAGTAGAGGTAGGAGGGAAACCAATCACCATTTTTTAGGAATATCCCTCAAGGAAAACTAGTTTTGAGAGAGCCTGGGATGGATGAAGTAGGTGGGCAAAGTCCAAGGCCAACACCTATGGAATTTTGGGGCTGCAAAGGAGATCATAGGTATATATATTGTCCTCATAGAAAGGACAAGGTGAGAGATTTTCACAATGTTCAGCAAGATCAAACAATGGAGGACATGGGAAGAAGAGTACCAAGAATCTATGCAGCCATGGACAACAGGCAAGCTGAGTTTCAATCACACATGATTGAAGTTGAAGGTATGATCAATAACCAAGACTTTTTATATTTTAATAGACTCGGGAGCTAGTCATAGTTACACATATCCTAAAGTTTTGGAAAGATTATGTTTTCCAAGAAGCAAACATGAGAAATATTGGTTGGTACAGTTGGCTACAAGATCCAAGAGGAAAGTTTTGGAGTTAGTTAAATCATGTCCAGTGAGCATGAATGTTACACATTATTTTCATCACCCCTATGACCGTTAATGATGTAAACCTATCTATTTTCTTTAGAGGGATCAATGGCCTGAATTCCTGAGGAAAGAAGGGAGAAGAACTTTACCTGAGATTTGAAATCATATTTTCCTTTGTAAAAACCCTAGTAAGGAGGATCGTCGCACCCTGTCCAGTTCTAGGGGTGAGAAGATCCCATATAGTCACATATTGTACTAAACCTGGAAAACGACACTGTCACACTCTGCTCAGTTATAAGGGTGCGGTGATTTTCATACGTGGGAAAAATGAGCATATTCTCAATTCTTCTAGAAGAAGAAGCTTCTATGGTGAGGTGGCCTCCGATTGGTTTGGATATTACTCTCTTTAATAATTTAGTGGTATCATCCTAATCTCCTCACCTTATCCTCTTCACCTTATAAAAGGAGAGGATATCTCATGGAGAAAATTAGATGGGATTGGGTTTGAGTAATTTTTGTAGCTTGGAGTTTCTGGGCCTATGTTGGCTTTGAGATATTCTTTGTCAAGATAGTTTGTGAGTAGATATCAGATGTACAGTCTCATAATTTGCAGAGAAGAAGTGTGTGGGAAGAAAGGAACTATTGGAAGGGACCTTAAAACATCAAGGAATTGGTTGTATTCTCCTTTTCATATCTTTAATACAATGATATATTTATTTCCCATAAAATTGGTATGACTCCTTGATCACATACATAGGTTTTGTTGAGTATACGCTATTTCTTTCACTTCGTTGGCTTGTGTCTTTTTATAGGTTCAACATCCCATAAGCCTTGGAATGGAGTGAGGATGACAGTGGTGAGGAAAAATCACATTTAAATGGTATGTCATTTTTCTATTGTTAGTTAGTATGCTTGATGATAAAACTTCAGGGAAGTTTTATATTTTGTCTTGTTTTGTTCTATTTTCTGGGTGAAACTAGGGAGATCTATTTGTGTCTGCACTTACCGATTATTTTGATAACAAAATTGGTGACCATACTAGGGAATGGAATTTTTTCCTAGTTTGTCTTTAAATCTTTCTTTGATTGCTTGTTTTCTATTTTTCGAGTCACTGGGAGATCTATTTTGACTCTCTGATTATTAAACTTCACTGGAAAAAATTTATTTATTTTTATTTTTTTCATTTTTCCTTTCCTCATCACATCCTACTTTGAAATATAGTGTGACGATTTAGGATCAAAGCATCCTAAATTTTGACACAGTGCGACATCGTCGCATTGTATTTTTTCTCTATCCTACGATGATCAAGGATCGTCGCGTTGTGTTAGTCTACAACCTGCGACGATTATGAAAAAAAATGACTTTTGATGGTTTTTCTTGCACCGATCTTAGATATGGTTTTGGGGTGATTTGGTAGGTCTAATTACATTCTGCTTGACAATATTTGAATCTAATTTTATCCTTATTTTCTTTGTTTTATCTTGTGTTCTTTTGAAATATTCGATCTCTTTCTTTGAGTGTCTTTCAGTTACCAAGCATTGTGTTTTGTTTAGAATTGTTTGGTGAAAGAACTTATTTTTATTGTATTGAATAGTTCATGTTAAAAGCAAAAATTGGTTTGGGTTTCTTTGTTTTATAGATATTTTCTATTTCTTTTAGCTATCTTTGAAACAAAAAATTTAATTTCTTGCTTTGTAATAAATTGGGCACATCTTTGCATTTGAAGTAGAGAAATTGCATGGTTTTTTGGCATTTTTGGTCTTGAATTCTTAAAAAAAATCCCCCTCATAGATAGAATCATGGGGATTCTTGATTGATGCAGACCCACCGAAAATGGAGTCCGGTATTATTTCATTTGAATCAGATTATTTAAGTTCCTATTGAAAATTATTAAAGAGTGATAGCTTGACAAAAATTCGGTTAACTGCACATTTTTGCAGAGTTTACAATTGACGGGCCAAACCGCGTTATTGCATAGTACAAAGAAATGGAGGAGGCAAAGTATGCTTATAGTTCAGAGGATGAAGTTAGAGGAATCGATGTCCATTTGGGAATTCAAGGAACAAAATCCAATAGGCATGGAGAAGAAATAGATAAGGAAGTGAACGTGATGAAAATAATTAACAATTTGCAAAAGGATGTCCAAATGCACCAGGAAGATAAAAAAAGTCTTATGAGAGCCAAGGAGCAACAAGGATACTTCAATATGAATCTGATGCAAAGCTCGGAAATAATCGAAAATAAGTTTGATAAGGAAAGTGGCTCCATCAAATTAGATAATCACGGGACCCCTGATGAGGAAAGAAGAGGAAGAAGTGGTAGAAGACATCACTAGCACTCCCAAAGGCATTCCAAAAGGAGTCCATGCAACAGTTCAAGTCCATCTCCTACCAAAAAGAATAGGAGATATTAAGTGGATGAACTAAAGAGTGAAATTAATAAAATCAAACCTCCTACTTTTGATGGAGAGCACAAGAAAGATGAAGATGCTAAGGCATGGATGTTGGGCATGAGGAAATATTTCCAACTGCAGGACTATTTTTCTCATGCAGAGGGAATAATTTCCATCTACCAACTTAAAGGAAAGGCATCCATATGGTGGGATCATCTTGTGCAAGTACAACACGTCAGAGAGAAGAATGTTACATGGAGAGAATTCAAGAGACATTTTGTTAAGAAGTACTTAACTAAGAGGTATTATGATAAGAAAATGAAAGATTTATTTGAACTCAAGATAGGAAATATGTCCAGATATGAGTATGAAAGAAGCTTCTTTGAGATTTTGAAGTATGTCCCCTTCATCAAGGATGATACAGTTAAGATTCAAAGGTATCTGAGTGGGCTTCTATCTTCCATTAGTGACAAGATCCAATATGATGATCCTAAAAATATGTAAGAAACTATAAGGAGATAAAAATGCTTATATGATCAGCAAAAAGAAAATCCTAATTTCCAAAAATCTTGGGAAGACGAGATGAAGTTTAAGAGGGAGTAGATGTGGGAGGGAAAATAATCACCATTTTTCAGTAATATCCCTCAAGGACATCCAGTTTTGAGAGAGCCCAGGATGGATGAATTAGGTGGGAAAAGGCCAAGGCCGACACCTATGGAATGTTGGGGTTGAAAAGGAGATAATAGGTATAGATATTTTCCTCATAGAAAGGATAAGGTGAGATCTTTTCACAATGTTCAACAAGCTGAAACATTGGAGAACATGGGCAGAAGAGTACCAAGAATCTATGCAGCCCTGGACAACAATCAAGATGAGTTTCAATCACACATGATTGAAGTTGAAGGTATGATCAATAACCATGCCTTTACCATTTTAATAGACTCATTAGCTAGTCATAGTTACATATATTCTAAAGTTTTGGAAAGATTATATTTTCCAAGAATCAAGCATGAGAAATCTTGGCTGGTACAGCTGGCTACAGGAGCCAAGAGGAAATTTTTGGAGTGGGTTAAATCATGTCTAATGGGCATGAATGTTACACATTATTTTCCTCACCCCTATGACTGTTAATGATGTAAATCTATATGTTTTCTTCAGAGGGATCAGTGGCCTGAATTCCCAAGGAAAGAAGGGAGAAGAACTTTACCTGATAGATGAAATCATATTTTCCTTTGTAAAAACCCTAGTAAGGAGGATCATCGCACCTTGTCCATTTCTAGGGGTGTGACAATCCCAAATCATCGCATGTTGTAATAAACGTGTCCTGTGATGTTGTTGCACTCTGCTCAGTTATAAGGGTGTGATGATTTTCATACGTGGGAAAATTGAGCATATTCTCAATGCTTCTAGAAGGAGATCTATGGTGAGGTGGCCTCCAATCAATTTGGATCTTACTCACTTTTTTTATTTAGTGGGATCATCCTAAAATCCTCACCTTATCCTCTTCATCTTATAAAAGGAGAGGAGCTCTCATGGAAAAAGTTAGATGGGTTTGGGTTTGAGTAATTTTTGTATCTTGGAGTTTTTGGGCCTATGTTGTCTTTGAGCTTTGCTTTGTCATGATAGATTGTGAGTAGCTATCAGATCTACAGTCTCAGAATCCATGGAGAATGTTGGCCCTTGACCACATTTTGAGGATCCTTGGTCAGGTTTGACCTATTTTTGGGACTTCGACAGGATTTCAAAGGCGAAGTGCAAGACGAACCAGAGATCGCAGGATGTCAACCCCTTTTTAGGGATTTTTGGGTTTTGGGCTTATGTAATGGGTATGGGAATTTAGGCCCATGGGTTTACCCATGCTTAGGCCTATTTTGTAATGTATAAATAAGTATCTAGGGAACTAAGTAGGGACCTACAATTTGGATCTATGTGATCGAAAGTGCTAAGTGTTGAGTAGAGATTGCTTTTATGCATACTATATGAGGCTTGCAGAGCTTAGTGCAAGAAAGTATAAGAGATTAAGAAGAGACTTAGTGTTGTAACCTAGCCTAGAGAAGGAGGATCTAGTGAGGAGAATAGATCTCCTATCCTCTACGAAATAGGCTTTTTTTGGCTCTGTTCATGTAATTGATTGAAGAAGCTAATAAAGAAGACAAAGAGTTGGTGGACGTAGCCCCAGGGTGGGGGTGAACCATGCACATGTTGTGTTTCTATGCTTTGTGCAATGTATTGAAGTGTTTATATGTTACATTTCTTAGTTCTTCAAAATAGATGAATGGTAGACAGATATGTTAATGCTATGTTCTTAATAGTATGGATGAATACTAGATATGGCCTATGCAGATGTACTTAGTGCTTGAATATAGTAGATCTGGTTGAATACTGCAATGCTCTGTAATTAGGGTTTAACTGTGTTGTAAACTAAGACTAGATATTGGTGAACTATAACTGTTAAGTTCCTTGTTAAGGTGTTATAGTCATAGATCTATGTCCCAACTAAGGTTGTAGACACTAGAGTCCTGCAACTACCCTTGCCTCTACCTCAGGTGAGACTTCATCTTCTTCGCGGGTAGTTAGGGTTTTGTTGGTGTAGCGTTGAACCTAGGTCTGCCCCTGTGCCAAAAAATGGTTCTGTTGATGGGACTTGAAACTGTGATTGCTGGGAACTGAGAAAGAAGAATCTTTGTGAGAAGACCGAGGACTGAAACTGTGACTGCTGGGAACTAAGGAAAGAGAATCTTTGTGCGAAGATCCGACCTGAAATTGTGAAATATCTGTGCGTAGATTTGTCTCTCTAGTGCGCAGTATTCTACTCGATCTGTGAATCTCTCTGCTAACAAAAGAAGTTAGATCTGAAGAAAAGAGGTAAGATCTGAAATCTTTGTTCTCTGAGAAAGGTAAAAGTGAGAATTTTTTCTTAAAGAGGTAAGATCTTCTAGATCTACGCTCTGATAAAGGTAAGAATAGTGAAAAGTTTTAGATCTGGAAGCTTTGTGCTCTACTGAAGATAAGATTAGTGGAAATTTTTGTTTCAAAAGTATGGATCTAGGTATGTTTGATAAGATTTTTCCTAGCTTGAAAACTAGGACACTGATAGATGAAAGAATATTTGATATGAGTAGATCTGATAAGAATAGTGAAAGATATGTTATACCTATGCATAGAGAGAATGTTTGGACTAACAACTGGATGGAGGATCCTAGAAAGAATGTTTTGCAGGTTAGCTACTCTGATCCTAGTGTGTAGTACAGGAAAGGTTGGGGATCATTTAAAAGAAAACGAGGATTAACCCTTTTTTATAGTTGTAGAAGACCAGGACATCTTGCTAAGGAATGCCCTGGTAGAAGTTCTAGTTGTCTTTGTTGTAGAGCTATGTGTTGTTCCTCTTTCGTCACCTAAGTGAGAAAAACAAAGGTGATTACAAGCTTATTTGGGTTAGCTAAGAAAGACAATTGTAAGGGAAAATGGTTAGAGAAAGAAATATAAAAGAACAACTAAGAATTAAACTAAGAAATAAAAGAACAACTAAACTATTGAGCATAAGGACATAAGAACAAAAAGACAATCAGACTCATGTCACCAATGGAAAGGATTATATTAGTGAACGAAAACACCAAGAAGAAAGAGGACTATGATACCATTCTTCCTCCAAGGGAGGGCTCTTGGGCCCCCACAAATAAGATCTTCTTACAACTTTGAATGAAAATGGTGAAATAATTCCAAACGAATCCACTCAAGAGGCGAGATGGATTGTCCAATGTAATGGTGCTAGTATACTCTTGATGAGAATAGAGGATTCCTGAAGAGAATAGTGGTAGCATAAATTTGCTAATGAAATTCCTTGAAAATGAAGTGCACCCATGGCCTTGTTTTATAGCACCTCTTTGAGGTATTGTGCAACCAGCTTGTAGTGTGAAAAGAGGCTAATTAGGGCATTTTTAGGTCTTTGACCAGCCACCCAATCAGATCCAGTTGAGATTTGAGTGTCAAATCAACTTGGAAGTTGAACTAGAAGTGGGTGGGAGGCCGACCAATCTCATAAATGCATCGTTCTTAGATGTGCACAACTTTTAGTGACCACAGTCGTGCATCGTGTGCATGTGCGCTTTTCTTGCAGTTCTAAATCATGCATGTGCGTGCACGCCCTGTGCATTCATAGTGCACTTTAATTTTATCACTGGTTGTATAGTTTTGGACCTTTTGGAAATGATTCTGTGGTAATTTTGGTCCATGGGTGACCTCATAACTGTTTGACGATGTTGGATTCTTGTAACCATTTGCGGACGAAATTTCAGTGATAACAAATACCCCCTGATGGATGAGGTTTGGAGCATACGTATAGCCGAAATTCATCAATGTTTCTTCTACTGAGAGTTTCGTTGTAAGAGAGAGTGGTAGTGAGAGTGTCAAGAGTTACCCATTGGACAGATAAGGGAACCTATAAAACCCAACCTTCCATAAGGTGTGTAAAAAAATGAACTGTGTAAAAAGGAGGCATGCATTCCCCATGCTCATGTCATGTAACTCAAAAAGGAATGGTGTGTTGATGTAGATAACTGTCGCACCCTTAGGGGCGGTCGTGATAAAGGAAGAAGAAAATTCTGCAGAGGAACATACTCTGAACAGTAGGCATTGACATCTATAAGAAATATCACGGATTCTGTGGGCATTGATAGCCCAGACAAGTTCAAAGGTCTTCAGCAAATATAATAAATAACTGTAATAGTCGCAAAGTAAGACCCACCGTAACATGATAAAGTGTTGAAGTCGAATTTTATGGGGGTCAATGACAACAAGGAAAAATTGTGGTTCTCCATGTTCCGTCTGAGACCTCTCATTGGAAAGGTAATGAGAGTCAAGATATTGTTTCCCTTCTAGAAAACTGCGCTGATGTCGACAAAAAGTGGGATGCGACTCCTCAAAGAAAAGGGCTTCGTGAAATATACTAGGTGAGGTTAGGAACTAGAGGAGGTACATGGTCGAAGTCAAGATGGATGAAGACTCAAGACTACCCTTGGTTGGGGGTATATGAGAAGTATAAGTGGCCACAACCGTTCAACTAGGTTGAGTGTCAAGGGGACAACAAGACGTGGGATAAGTTGTACCAGAGGCGGGACAAAGTGAACAAACTCAGAGGGTAGATGTAAGTGGTCTTTGGGATACTCGGAGTATATGGACGATGTCAATAGGGGTATATGATAAGGAGTGCCCCAACCAAGGACGACATGGGTTGTGTTTTCCAAAAAGGGAAGAAGGTCGCCAAAGGTGGCAACAAAAAGGTATGTAAATGATAGAAACAAAGACTTTTTACAATTTACCAAACAAATAATGAATAATTTGGGATGAGTGTACAAATACAGAAATGGGTGCCCCAATGTAATATGGTTGGGCTAGTTAGGGAACAATTAGCTTGGAGAATTGGTGGAAGGTGGGGGCCCCATGGATGGGTTTCTGTATGAGGTAGATGAAATGGAGGGAAATTTGTAGAGGGGAAAACTGATTGTGGATGAAATGGAGGATTCATGATACTGCGGAGGTTTAGTCAAAATAGAACCTTGAAGAGATAATATGGGAGTCCATTGGGAAAGATATCAAAATGAGGTGAAGGAGTATGTGGCTAATTCGTGACATGATGTAAGACTATCAGGACTCCCATCCCTAAAGGGTTGAAAAACAGCATGAGTGTCAAAGTGAAAAAGGGAACTATGAATGGGACAACTCATGTGGGGGAGAGTGCTACTGGGTGAAAATACCTAAGATGCAATGGAGGTGTCAGTACTACAGAGCCGGAGATGGGGATCCTAGAGGTAAATGTCAGAGGGTGTGGTTGGAGATGCAATTGATATTTAGAGGGATTGATTACATGCCAGTGCTGATTATATACCTGAAGGGTTTGTGTTGATGTATGATGACCAAATACCTGCACACATGAAAACCAAATACCCGACGTGAACAATATCTGAAGAGAATCGAAAATACAAGCATTTATTTGATAATTTTGAACATGAGCATGCGTACCTGGATAGGGTATGAAAAAAAATTGGTGCCCCGGGGGTTAAGGATAAAAAACAACTCGGGGACTGTCTTGATGTAGATGGTGAGATGTTGCTCCCGTGGCTGAAGATCGATCGAAAAATGGACACCCAAAAACTCCTGGAATGGTGTTTGGAAGTTTGGTGGAAAGGCCTATATATATCTCTAGGGCCCATATTGCCACCTCATTTGTACTTTCTTTCAGAGTGATTGGATGAGAGGTATTCATACGATATTTGGAGATTTAGGGAGAATGAGGCATCCGATCTAGGACCAACGAGATTCAGGTTAGTAGCCTTTTCTTCCTGCATAGAAGTAGGTTTTCAATTTATGGGCAGGGTATGTACGAAGGGCCATACAGGGGGTTGTATGGGTGTGGGCCCCCAAGTGCATAGGCGATCCAGAAATATGCATGCATAGGTGCATGCCTGTTGTCCAGATAGTCATCCATGGGTGTGCCCTTAGGGGGGACAAAGGCGCGCATAATATGCATGCATGTTTGCTACACAGTTGCGCATGGGTGCGCGACTGTGTAGTGGACAGGTACACTGTGATGCGCTCCTATGTTCTTGACAGGGGCGCATGGAGGAACCCTTGTAGGGTGGGTGGGAAAGCATGCATGCATGCCTGTGGGATGGACAAGTGCACCTGCATGCACACCTGTGGGGTGAACATGCGTGCATATGTGCACGCCTATGTCTTAAATAGTCGTTCCTTGGGGGCAACGCTGACAGGTGAAAAAATTATCTTTTTTGGAGATTTTAGTGTGTGTTATGGTCAATATGGCTGACCTAGGACTGTATTATGTGGTTGCAGGTGATCATTATCCACGATGTCAGTCTGTTGGCGAGAGTGGGACTGGTCACAGCTGAGGGATGTCATGGTGATTGAGGAGATGGGGGTTCGTGCCACTTTGGAAACCTGTGGGTTGCTGAAGTTCTTCGAGTGCCCGTTGATATGGGCGTAGGAGTATCTACTGTAGTTTCTGATCCGGATGTGGAGTCCAGACCTGCATTTATTTATGGTGCAGGGAGAGCAGATTGCCTTCACTATGGTGGAGGATATATACTTTCTGACTAGGCTCCCTTTTCGGAGAACGCCCCTACTAGCGGAGCTGGTGTTACCTGCAGATGTGTCGTTAGCGACCTTGGGCCAGACGTAATGTTCGAGCGAGAACTACATGTCGGGCTCCGTCATGAGCATTAGGGAAATGGATGCTAAGTCATAAACCAAACTATAATTATGAGCCGCCCTAGCATGTGGGTTGTGGGCGTTCCTACGCAATGGGATGTGAGGGATGCGAAGAGGTGGTTCTGCGTTAGGGAGAGGAATCACCAACAGGGGTCTCATTGGTGTTGGGACTATTTCTGGGGAAATGGGAGGAGACTCAGTGGGTGCCCAGTATTGACGAATATGTGTTTGCAAAAGGATTTGTTCCTCACTGGTGAGGAGGATCATACGATCTATGGGATTGTTTGGATTGAGATATTGTCCCAACTGTGGTGGGGTAGGCTACATCTCTTGTTGGGTGTTCATCACACCTTGGTGTGGAATGGGGTTTTGCAACATGACTGGGGGGTGTTGTTGCACATATTGTTGTGGGGCCTGCTGAGGGGCAGGCGGTGTTGGAGGATGTGGTACACTTCTTGAGTCTTTCAGTCATGTAAAATTAGTGATTTGGGGGCAATTATGAGTATAATGACTGAACTCATCGCAAAGGGCACAAGGGAAGGTAGTTTTAATAGTATTGTTATTTCTCCCTTGACGCCTATTGTTATTTCCCCCCTGGGGGTTCTAATGCCCTTGATTCTAGTTTCCCCCAGTAGGTTGGTTATGTTGGGGGTGATTCCCGCCTTGACCTGGGTTGTTATTGTTCCTATTTTTCCCTTTCTTTTTGGCATTATTCGACTGATGGGTCAGAGTTTCCGTATTCAGTTGTTCAAAATTTTGATATTGCTGAAGGGGAGAGGGTTGAAAAAAATTCACCCCAGTGTGAGGATGTGGGGAAGCCATGGGTTGTGGAGGACCAGGGAATGGGAAGTACAAATTTTGTGGGGGTAACGATCTGTAAGGTACATGGGAAGGCATGGCACTTTCTCTAGTACTTAGAGTATAAGCTGAGGTAGAGGGAGTACCATAACTTATTTGGATAGGTGGGTGTATTAGGGGTGTCGATGGTGGCCCACTGATGGGTGGAAGAATAGCAAGTGGGTATGGTTGTTGATAAGGGGGTGGGTGGTAATAATAGGTTCCCCCATATTCCAGTGGATATTGAGGTGTTCCATACATTGGTGGTGGTTGGGGTTGAGGACTATGGTGTGTGGTATTACCAATCAATCCGTCTGCTGAGTGAGACATCCTAGGTTTGTCTTGACCGAATGGAATAGGTTTTGGGAGATCAAAAAGTACTGTGTATAAGTACCCTAATTGTGAATAGATGAGGTCATATTGTTGAGCCTTACTGATGGCTTCTTCTTCTGATTGAGGGAAGGTGGAATCTACATCCTTACTGAGGAGAGAGACAAGTGATCTGAGAAACCAGTCAAGAAACTGTTGTTTGGTGGTTTCTTCTTTGCACAAACTATGTCATCTACGCCACTCGTGAATGTGATCAGTGATATGTGTGGCTGAGGTTTGTTTGAAATTAGAGAGTAGTTCAAGACCATTGTCGTGGAGGATTGATAATTGGAAGAAGGTCAAAAATGCTTTGGCCAAGGACTCGAAAGTCGCATGGGACCCTGATTTTTCATCTACATACCATTTGGCTGATGGGACAGTGAGTTTGCATTGAAATAATCATAGTCTGATGGTATCATCCATAATGTTGTTGGAAGAGCACCATAGGTGGAAAGTCATGACATGATTGGCAGGGTCATCCCCTGCCTTTCCTTCAAACTTGGGGATGTCTGAAGGTAGTTTGGTGGGCATTGCATGCCATGTGGGGTCATGCAATATAGGATCATTTGTGAGTTTTCTTAGATATGGTATGTTAAGAGAGGCCAAATATAACATCAAGAGTGTTGGTGGAGGATTAGTTCCAGCCATGGTGTGAGTGTTCTGTGAACCTAATCATTGAGTGGGGCTAGGTGGGTTGGTACTTCCTCCTTGAGAGGAAGTTGCCCCCTCGCTTCTGTGTAAAGGAGAGCGAGTGGACGAAGGACCTTGGGAAGTGGACCCAAGTAATGTGGAACCAAGAAAAGTTGATCCTAAGATAGTGGCACTCACTGGAGTGTGAGAAGGTGGTGTCGATGAGTTGGCAAGACTAGGAACTCCCTCTAAGATAGGAGGGAGATTTAGCAAGCGTTTAGAAGGACAGGGATTTTGTGGGTCCCCTATGATGTCCGACTAGCTGAGTTAATGTGTGTGAATGGTGGTGAGAGTAATAAATAAGCAAGAGCCTTTGTTGCAATTTTGAACTTTACACGATATATATCTAAATCAAAAATGTAATCAAAAGTGCATCATATATAAAGTGTTTTGAAAAATAAGCATATATGTGGATAAGGGGGTTTTTTCCATGTGGGGAATCAAAGAAAACAAATGCTCGCGTCCTAAAAGATGTAACGTTCTTCCTCTCAAATAGCATTGGACCTTCCAATAGTACTGAACAGTGGGGTCTGAAGTCACCAGAAGAGAAACTAGTGAAGGATGAAGTAATCAGTTATAATGAGGGGTAAAGGGGGCATATCCCGAAAGAGCTGATGATATTTCCTAATATCCATACAAAATCTGATCAAGGTGCAATTGCAACCCACAATTTCCAACTAGGTAGATATTCTAAAATTTGGTCACTAGGTAACTTGGTCAAAGTGCGACATTTAGATTTTTGGCCTAAGAAATGGGTCACGGGCTGGATCCCGTCCAAGAGGTGGGTGCCTCAAGGGGAGACGCATAGAACAACCGAACCTCAGCCTTCAACCCTTCATGGGTATCTCCCTACCTTATGGTGTTAGGAACACTTGACTTGGACGATTTTCAGTTCCCTATTTGACAACTTCTATTGTTTGGACAAAGTGAGAACCAGATAACAGGAAGTTATTTGGATGCCTATCCCCGAAATCCTACCTAGACTAAGAAAATTCTTTTGGCACCTCCTGTGGAGGAAACGTTAGTGAGTTTTTAGAAACATTTTAGATGTGGTTGTTTGAGATATTGCGGGTGTGAACCAACCTCATTGAAATTAAATGGGAGTGGATAGTTTCGTCAAGAAAAGGGTGGGGTGTTTCAGAATCCCTTTGGAGGAAACTTACTTTGACCTCCACGTTTCAAGAAGAAAACTATGTGAGTGGTAGGTTAATTTTTGTGTGTGAATGAGTGAAATTCTGCCAATGTTTTAATGGAGTTAGGTGTCACCTTATTGCATGTGGAATTCGCTTGGTCCTTACAAGTGTTGATTACCTAATTAACTAAATGCCTTTGGTAAAACCTTGCGTAATTCAAAAGTCCCTAGGAAACTAGCATGTGGACATGTGGGCCTATTACGATTCCTTTAAATCCCTATTGTGATTTAATCTAAGAAAAATATTTGAAACTATCCTAGATTGTGATCATGTGGGCATGTATGGGCCCGTTACAAAACCTTTAAACTTCCCTAGTGATTTAATCTAAGAAAGTAAATTTCAACACTATCATATATTTGTAGCATGTGGGCATGTATAGGCCCGTTAAAATCTTAATATGTGTTTGAAAAATAAACTAAGAGGAGTCCCAAGAGGGGTTGTTGTCCGCTCCTAAAGGTTTTAGTCTTTTTAAGGGAGATGAAATCGTCCTACAATTTTTTTTGATTCTCAAGGTCGCTTGGAAGCGCGAGAGAAGAGCATACTAAGTTACTATTATCCAAATTATAGTCCCAATGCAAGTTTTATGTGATTACAAATGATTCCAACTTATACTTTTAGTCAAAGCAAGCCATCCATGTGGAAAAATGAAAGCAAAAGATGAAATAATGATTTTAAACCCCATACGTGCCTATGTGTTTTGACTAATCCGTTTATGTGAAGAGGTAACTAAGTGTGGTGCATCTTAAAACACGTATGAAATCACTTTTAAGAAGGCTAGTGGCCTTCCCCAAATCACAAAAACCTTACAATGTATATTTTTCTGCACAAGTGCGCGGGTCTCAGTGTAGACAGAGGCGCACTAAGCGCCTGTGCGCAGACCAAAATGGGATTTAGGGAACAGGTGCACAGAACAACACTATGATTTTGGCACATGTGCACACGATGTGCGTATGTGGGCCAATAAACCTGTGCATGACAGAAACACGGCTGTGAAGAAAATTCTGGATGGAATTCTCTCAATTCAACTTGGAATTGGATATTTTGCAGGTGGGCTTGGGCCGGTTAATGCATCTGCAGGTTAAATAAACCAAAATAAGAGCTATAAAAACCCAAATGGGGTAGGAAATTGATACCTTTCCCCAGTGGAGTTGCCAATCTGTTGTGCCTCTTTCATCACCTAAGTGAGAAAACAAAGGTGATTACAATCTTAGTTGGGTTAGCTAAGCAAGACATATGTAAGGGAAAAGGGTTAGAGAAAGAAATATAAAAGAAAAACTCAGAATTAAATTAATAAATAAAAGAACAACTAAACTATTGAGCATAAGGACATAAGAACAAAAAGACAATAAGACTCATGTCACCAATGGCAAGGATTATATTAGTGAAAGAAAACACCAAGAAGAAAGAGGACTATGAGTCCCTTCTTCCTCTAAGGGAGGGCTCTTGGACCCCCACAAATAAGCTCTTCTTACAACTTTGAATGAAAATGGTGAAAGAATTCAAAACAAATCCACTCAAAAGGTGAGATGGATTGTCCAATGTAATGGTGCAAGTATACTCTTGATGAGAATAGAGGATTCCTCAAGAGAATAGTGGCATCATAACTTTGCTAATGAAATTCCTTGAAAATGAAGTGCACCCATGGCCTTGTTTTATAGCACCTCTTTGAGGTATTGTGCAACCAACTTGTAGTGTGAAAAGAGGCTAATTAGGGATTTTTTAGGTCTTTGACCAGCCACCTAGTCAGATCCAGTCAATATTTGAGTGTCAAATCAACTTGGAAGTTGAACCAGAAGTGGGTGGGAGGTCGACCAATCTCATAAATGTGTTGTTCTTAGATGTGCGTGGCTTTTAGCGACCACAATCGCGCATCGTGTGCTTGTGCACTTTTCCTACGGTTTTGAATTGTGCATGTGCGCATGCGCCCTGTGTAGTCATAGTGCACTTTAATTTTATCACCGATTGTATAGTTATTGGACCTTTTGGAAATGATTTTGTGGTAATTTTGGTCCATGGGTGACCTCATAACTATTTGAAGATACTGGATTCTTGTAACCATTTGCGGACGAAATTTCAGTGATAACACTATGGACCATGAAGTATTGGATTTCCCTAAAATGATTGCTAATGTTGAAAGAATGAATATGAACCAAGAAAACCCTAAGGCGGATCCAGAAACTGAGATTATGGAAGAACCCTAGAAAGAATCAGAGAAAGTGTTTCTACAGATGAAAGAAACCCTGAATGACCACCTACATATCATGTTATCAGAGATATTCAAAGAAAAAAAGTGCATTGAATCAAGAATAGGAGACTTCAACATTGACTTTGTTTTGGATGAGGAAACATAGGTGAATATCATGACAGAAAGAACTTGGGGACTTTTATGGGAGCCTATTATGATTCCTTCATTGGGAGGAATAGGATTATTTAGAGGAAAACTGATAACCCTATGTGGAAGACTTACCCAGATATCTATGAGTGATCATGGAACTTCGACAGAGGAAGATTTTGAGGTTGTTAAATTTATTGAGAATAACGCCCCATTTGCTATGTTACTAGGAAAACCTTGGATTGAAAGAGATCAGGCTAGAAGGAAGGAAGAAGAAGTCTTAGAGAAGAAGAAGAAAGAGTTGAAATATTTCATGACTAGGAGGATCTCATAGTTGATTGAAGAACATGAGAACAAATCAAAGCTACTTAGGACCAGAGACTTGGATGTCGAAGTTGCAAGAACACAAGAAGACTCGCAAAAGATTGAAATACCTACCCTGGATAGAGAATAAGTATTACCCTTGAATCTTAGGAAAGAATCTCAACAACGCAAAGGTACTATGCCAAAAGAAGACAAGAATTATAATGGAAAAAGGAATACCAAGATGAATTTCACTGGAAAGAAGGCTAGAAAACTAAGTAAGAAGAGAACTAAGATCGAAAAGTTATAGAAGGGTCTAGAGGGAACTTCACAGAGAGAAAATTTGCAAATTTGGAACTTTGTCGGGATATCAGAACAACGTCACATGGCACTTCGCCATACGAAGAAATATAGACGTTGGGAATAGTATAACCATTGGACCGACACCCCAAATGGGTAGAAAGGCATTTATGGATAGACAACTCACCATCAGACCATTGGGACCACGACATAATGGAAAGAACTAAGTTAATGAAGGATTCTCACCTGTTGGAGAGATCCATTGTCGAGTTATCTACTTATTCCGTCGAGCATTGCTCTGAGAACACTTTTGCCAACTGTCATTATCTTAGCCCGCAGATTAGTTGATTCCACATAGTGATCATCATACTATCACCATCCATCCTGTTGCATTGAGTAGTTACTCTTCAAACCTGATATATTCAACCACGAGCATGCATGTCAGACGAGCTTAGTGCTACAAAGAAAATTGTCAAAGAAGTTCTCATTGACCTCATCACTGAAAGAGTAATGTTTGTAAGTATTCAAGCATTGTCGACGAGAGGAGTGCAAGCCTCTCCGTCGAGTACTTGCAGACCTGGGCCATCCCAACCCATAGTAGAGAAGAGAACCAAGAAAATAGATGACCTAGCAAATCCGAAACTGATCCTGACCATATTGTCTGATTACATCCCGCCTCTAGCTAACATGGTGAGGCAAGATAGTGTGCCAATATATTTTGAGTACACCATGGTTAATGCGTACCTCCCGAAGGGGATACCCGCAGTAAGAAAACAATAGGAAAAGATCGCAGCATTGAAGTTCAACAACTTCAACCTCAGAGATCGCAAGAACCATATCATGCTCGCCCCATACAAATACTTGACAAGGAAGAAGGGGAAGAATTCGAAGATAATCCCCCATCCATGGACGATGAACCTCGCATTGTCCACACTACTGAATGTAATGAAAATCCCACACTTCGAAAGGCACCAGGAATTTAATGCATGTGTCAAGTTACTACTTTCATGTTACCATGACAGCTACTTATGGCTAGACCGTCGTATCACAGTCGATCCAACACTGATCCATAGGATCACATGATTGAGTATGTAAGGACCGAATCCACAGGAATTCTATCCAGGAAAGGCCACACATTGCACACTAGCACAGAAGATCAACGATACATACAATGATGTTGAGAAGGGGATGCGAGGCTACAAGGTAGATTCCATCTAGAATGGCACAGTGCGCCTAGCATGCCAATTAATTGCAGGAAATATAGTAAGGAAGAACCAACCCATGCAGGTCACAACATTTGTCGTTGACCTTGTAGGGAAGTGCGTGGAAGGTCTACATATGAATTGGGTGAAGTAACTAGTTAATCATCTTGGACTAGACTGACGCGAAGCATAGGATCAGGGCTATGAATTCCATTTTAGCTGACTCTTGATGCTCATCATGTTTATTGCTTGGGAAATGCCAGAAGGTCTGACCTTCCCGTACGTCGATCCATTCGATCCACTTGCTGCAAATTTCACCACGCTCTGTTACTTGAGAAATATGAGTAAGCAGTGGCAGTGGAACACATATTTTCATACATATTACCTCCAGCTGAAGAGATCCATCGAAGTTGAACCTCACATGACTTCGAACACCCTACAGAGGCTCTGACCCTTGATGAAGTTCCATGTAGATCGACACTTCATCTACATTACAACGTGTCAATCCCTAATATTAGCTCATTACCCCTTAATTGGGGCATATTACATTAGTAATGTTATTTTATTTATGTCAGCTTTATTCCATTAGTTTTAATTATACCTCCTAGTCTCCTGTATATACCAAGGAGACATTTTCATTTGGAATCATCTTGTACTTGAACATTTAAGTGGGGTAAAAGGAGGTTGCCCCCTCAAATAGGATTATTATCTAAAATTATCTCTTTTTCAAGGAGTTGAGTACTTTTTCTGAGGTTTTTCTATGCTATATTGATATTTGGTTCTTAACATATGGTATCAGAGCTCAAGGTATTGGGGTTTCGCTGCTACATCTAACACACCTTGGAATTTTCATTATAACTTGTTTTCTACAAAGTTTTAGAAGGAACGACTTGGAGTATATTTATTATATGGATCAAGGTATGTTGGGTTACAATTTCAGCTCCTGAGGACTTATACTTTCATAGATACATCCTATATAAGATAGGGCTCTGGAATCATGCTAAACTGAGTCATTGCGGAATTGTTTCTATAAAAAATTTTCTGTAATGTTTCAGACCCTAAAATCTGGAGGATATTTACATAAATTAGTAAGGTATCCATGATAAAGCGTTCATATTCTGGGTCATCGTAAATTTTTATATACACCCTGTGTAATATAGGGTATCTGACTAGTCTCAAGAAGGTGTTCCAGGTAAAACAATCATAACTTCTTCCTAGAGTATCCAAATTGAGTGGGACTTGTTTCATTGGATTCTGGAAAATATTTAGTATTTATGGTACAAGTTTCAGAATTTTATATCAATTATTTTGTGCAGGACACGCTATACAAGTTAGATCTCATGGAAAGGACAAAACTCGACAAGTTGTGGGGAAGTTACCGTAAATTCCACTTGGCACATCCAATTTTGATCAGACCTATGTCATTGTAGAGACGAACTATCAGATAACTACATAAAATAAAGTTTCATACCCATAAGGGCCTAAACTTGGGAGATAGAACAGAATAAAAATTGTTTAGTAGAAAGACCTCAAAATCAAGGTTCAAAAGTGATACTTGGCCAACATGCCACCCAAAAAGACAAAATTCTACACCAAATAAGTCTCTAGACAATCCTACTTGGACTCTTGATGAAGGTGAAGAAATGCATAGGGACATAAATGATTTACAAAATAAGATAGTAACAAAATATGAACTACAAGAGATGGAAGCTAAGTTGGAGGAAAATATGGATGGTTTAAAAGAGGAGATCATGGAAGTATTGAAAAATTTCGTAACAGAGAAGACACCTGAAAGTGAAAATGCATCCCATGAAATTCATGATGAGGACACAAGG
>SNQJ01S0014697.1:71482-90339 GCA_010110895.2 Picea sitchensis
CTTTGTTAGGTAAACGTGGGTTGTAGTGGGCCAGCCAGCATTCCAACACATGCAGTATAAGGCCTGCCAGCGTTCCAATGCACTCAGTAATAGGTTAGGGCGCGGGTTACTTAATTTGAGAGGTTTTTCAAGAGTTTATTTAGCATGGCTTTGGCAAGGAAGAGATATGAGTTGGCCTGATGCCAGGTAAGCAAGTGAGGTGCAATTTAGGGTTATAACAGTACTTCAAGAAGCAATCTAAGATTGGATTACACTAAGATTAGGGTACCACAGTTTGATGGCCAGGACTATGCCTTCTGTCAATGTTTCATGGAAACATCCACAGGAGACCTAACTAAAGCAAGTACTAACAAATCTTATTAAGAAAAGGATGAGAGATTCAATATGGAAGAATGAGAAAATCTATTCACACTACTCCAATGAGATAATCAATTATCATACAATGAATGAGTGATATACACTCATATAGGAAAGAACATTCCATAATTAAGAAAAGAGAACAAGCAATGAACTTTTCTCATGAATGCATGCATAATAGTGATGGTCTAAAACAGAAAGTCTAAAATTAGAACTATGGTCATGTCATGTACTAGATATCTATTGAAATGCATGTGGACCTCAATGTGTTTGGTTTGTTTTCGTTGTATTGGAACTCTAAAAAACCTCAGTGTAATTTTATTGTCACACCATATGACATTCAGATAGTCAAACTAGATACCAAGCTTGGTAAGGAAGTGATGAAGCTAAAGTGCCAAAATGACACAGTTAACTACTCCTCTGTACTTGGCCTTTGCGGAAGATAAAACAATGGTTGATTGCTTCTTACCTGACTAGTAAATAGGGCCTGAAACAAAACTAAGAGTGTATCCAAAAGTGGAATTGAAATATGTTCCATCATCATCCCAATCTGAATCTATGAAGCGTATGAGCTCCAATGCACAACCAACTACATAGTGAATCCCATAACTTAGGGTGCCCTGAACATATCTGAGGATGCACTTGGAATCCTTCCAGTGTTGATCCAGATTTAGGAGTGAAACGAATTGATTGCAGACTAAATACCATAAAAATAGATATAGGAAGAATTACTATTGAGCTCGAGATATGATCATTTTTATGATGGTTATTATACACTTTTGCCACATGTACATATGTGTTTTTCGTCTTTTAAAGGAGCTTTTTGAAGAATTTCATGATAAAATGGTATGATTTCCATAAGGTATGTGTAATTCATGTTTAATGATTAAATCAAGTTTAATTCATCATGTTCTATGATTTCCAAGAGTTAATTCATGTTTTTCTGCTATTACAGGGAAAAACGCACCATGTTTCCAGTTCTGGCACTCATTCCATCACTCGTTCCGGTAGCCGATCCGACACTCGTTCCAGCACCTAGTATTGCACAAAAACGCAAGGTGAGTTGGCAGTCATGGAATTGGAGGCCACTGATGGACAAATTGGGCACATGTATTTTATTCATGATCACCCCCTCCAACTACTAAGCTCAAGACAACTCCATTTCAGTTGTCCAAAGAAGGTGATTATTGGCTTGCTCCGTTTTGTCAGTTACAACATCATTTATTGTATGTTGCCGAAATTAGAAGTGGTTCAACCCTCCTATGGTCGACCAACTGGTTTGTAAATTTTATAAATACCACTGAGGTGGTCAGATGATTGTTAAGTAGAAGAACCAAGTAGCATAAGCATTAGAATTATCAGAAAAACGATTTTTCTCTATTTTGAGTTTTACATTGCTAGAATTGTGCAAGAACTGTGTTTTCAAGCTTTCATGATGAATTCATCCTGTTGAAGTTCATGGTGTGCTTGTAGGAGGTAGCCACGACTCACTGGGTGGCCCACCAGTAGTCTGGTGACGATCAATGTGTTGTTTATGCATTTCATAATTTAAATTGTTCTTTTATTTTCTGTACATTCATGTTTTATTGTGTTAATTAGCTTGTTGTGATTTAATTGTTTTATTGCTCTTTTGCAGGTTTGTATGACGAGTTATGTTAACATGAATTAGTTTTGTATATTAGGAATAGAATTGCAAGTCTCTGTGTTTAAAGCATTGTTTAATTGTAGTTTGAATTATTAGTCTAGACATATCATAGTTTCATTTATGTAATTTCCTTTTCTAGAATTGAATTGCAACTATATTTCTTAGTTAAATGATTGAGTTAGGTTTGAATTTTGATTACGTAACCTAGAAGTAGAATGATGATCTCATTATGATGTTAATGGTTTATACATGAATATGCAAGGTATTTAACATTATCTTTGTCATGGCTAAATTCTCGTTGGATTGTTTAATACATACCTTCCATTTTTCCATTGAGATTAATATTGAGTTTATACCACTCGAATTGTCCTTTGTTGTCAGGTTCCATCGAGATATCATATGTCACCACCGAAGGCATTCACACAACCACCAACATTATATTTGGGTGTTTCATAGATTAAAGATAGTTTCTTGCTTTCATAGGTTAGAATATAGTTTTATCGTCATTGTAGGGTAGTTAGTCTTTTGCTTCAATAGATTTAAAATCCGTTTTGTTTGTCATAAATTAGGCATTTAGTTGGTAGTCCTTCTTTCTTTCAATAAAATGAATTTCATCTCATGCATTAGAAATAGTTTTGCATCAAGCATTTAGTCCACTTGCCTCTTAGGCTAGATAGTTGTGCAATGAGAAGTGTTTTCTTACTTGTCTATTTTCTTTAGTAGTATAGATAGTTGTCTTTTCTTACTTGTCTTTTTCTTTAGTAGGTTAGTTAGGTGTATTTGCTTACTTGTCTATTTTCTTTATATGTTAGATAGGTGTCTTTGCTTACTTGTTCATTTATCTGCTTTCATAGGGTAGTTTCTCATTAAATGTAGGTTGGCAAGTTAAGACAGTTTTCTTTTGTCATTTGCTTATTGATATTCTTAGGTAGTTGCTTTTTCTTATTGACATGAACTAGTTGATTTAAGGTAGGGTTTTCACTTGCTTTTCATAGAACCATCCATCAATCCTTGGCCCAAAAATACTTAGGTTAAATAGTTTCAATTTGTTTAGTAGGGTTTTCTCATTAGATAGTTGTTCTTGAGTAGATTAGCCTTAGATAGTTGCTTTCATTAGTTAGATTATACTCCTACCAACCTTTTACCTTTGGCATATATTTTTCTACAACTCTAAGTTTACTTACCCTGGGTTGACAATTTAATTGAGGGTAGTTTAGTGTCTTTTTTTTAGTACATATAAATCACCTAACAATAACACAGATATTCAGTGAACAATATCTTCTATTAAATAATGAAATAGGTTGAAACTGTAAAATTACAGAACTAAAACTTGCTTGAATGGTGGTAGCTATCTTTGAGAAGAGATATATATTCTACGTGCATCCTTTTGAGAAGAATGGATTACAATGAGTATCCATAGGCCCTTTTCATATTAATCATGAATGAAAAAACCCTAGACATCCAAAAACCTAACCCTAGGAGGTGAAACGCCAAAAGTCATGGGGGGCCTATGGGTAAGTTGGTGTAATTTGGTACCTCAACTTCCTAGGGTCATAAATTTTGCATACGACCTCCGTTTTAGGTACGTGATAGCCCTTTGGAAAGGTATTTCAGATAACTACACATTCCTCCATCAGACTCTGACTTCGTCTACATTTTGACTGTCGCAAGAAAAAAAAAATTGTTTAGGGCCCCAAAACATCCCTAAAAGTACAAAAAGATGTGTTGACATGAAAAAATACAAAATAGGCTAGTTGGATTAGGTGAGAGGCCACCTATATCCACCTGGAGAATGTGTGAGGCTTCATACAACCCCAAAAGTGTAGAACTCACAATTATAAAATAGTACAGAAAGACATGTTGAACAAAAACGGACACGAGGAGCTAGTTAGAATAGGTGGGTGGCCACCAATATCCATATGGATCAATCCTCCCTCCTTAGTAAGACATGATCTCCATTGCATTTAGTTCCCCCATTAGGTGAGGAAACTTATGCTGGATTTGGCCCCAAGTGAGCCACTTTCCTTGGTGTAGGAGTTTCCCTACCTTGACAACCCGATAAATTTGCCTCTATTGTTGGCAAGTTCCCTGGACCTATATGTCCACTATCTAATCGGTCGATGATTTTTCCATGTAGTGAGGGTTGATCTCTATTGGTTTCATTTGTTCAACGATCTTAGAGGTGTCCAATAATGGTGGAAAATATGGTTGAAGGAGGTCCACATTGAATACTGGATGCAGACCAAGGAAGGGTGGAGTGTTGAGCTCAAAAGAATTGCTACCCACAACCTTGGTGATAGTGTAAGTCCCATAAAAAAGTGGTCGAAGCTTCCGATGGGGCCCGGTGAGATGATCATTTTGTAAATGTAACTAGACTTTGTCACCAACCTGAAATTGGTGTGGTACCCTATGTTTATCATGGCGCTACTTGTACTTAGCATTGGATTTCTACAAAATATCCTAGACCTGTTAGTGGATGTGTTTAATCAACTCAATGAATATGGTGTCTTTGTCGGGTAGACTACTCAAGGGAAGAGTTTTTTTATGCGGTGGAAAGAGGAAGTGCAACATCAATGGGTCCCAAGGGTTGGAATCCCAGACCCACCTGAAATGGGCTATGGTTGGTGGAACTATGGAGAGCCCTATTGTAAGTGTGTTGGACATGTGGGAGACTCTCGTCCCATGTATGGAGATGATTATAATTGTACATGCACAGGATGTGCACAATCATTCGATTGATGACCTCTATTTGGCCATTTGTTTGGTGGTGGAACGAAGTGTATTTTGTGAGATTGATTTCCAACAGAGACCAGAGACTCGACCAAAAGGTGTTGAGGAACCTTTTGTCTTAGTCATAGATGATGGTATGTGGTATTATGAAGTGAATCCAAACACGTTTGAAGAAGATATTGGCAGTATCTATCACTGTGACATTCCTCTTATAGGTTGTGAGTATGGCTATCTTCCAAAACTAATCAACAACCACGAACACACAGTCATTTCCATGCTTGGTGGATGACAAACCAGGCATATAATCCATGGATATGGATTCCCATGGTTTCTTGGGAATAAGAAGAGGGGTGTATAAGCCTTGATTCTTTATGGCCAGCTTGGAAATGGAACATGAAGTGCAAGATTTTCTATACTTGCTAATGTCTTGTTGAAGTTTTGGCCAATAAAAATATTTCTGAAAAACAACCACAATTTTCTCTACACCAAAATGTCATGCCACCCAAATGTAGTGGAATTCCCAAATCATATTTGCACGCTCTCTTGTAGGAACAAAGAGATGGAAAAGGTGGCATAAGATTTTGTTCTGAATGTGAAAATCAATGACAGTGGCACATGTCCCTAAGAGTTGATATGTGGTGGTGAATTTTGGATATTGTTGGTAAAGTTGGGGCCACTCTGATGTTTCATGTCCACAGGAATGGAGCACAGTGGTAAGTGCAGCCACAAGGGGTTGACTAAGGCAATTAGCGACACGATTGGAGATACTAGTCTTATAATTGATGTTGAGATGGAACTATTGCAGGTAGGTTGACCACTTCTTATGGTGGTCATTCTTCAATTTCCCCTATGTCTGTATGAACTACAAAAGGCTTATGATCAATGTGTATGATCGTCTCTGTCCCCAGAATGTAATGTTTCCATTGACGACATGATTCTACAATGGAATACATTTCCTTGTCATAGGTGGGGTATTTACAGACAATATCGAAGAGTGTCTCACTATGGTATTCCACCGGATGCCCTTGTTGAGTGAGAACTATTCCCACTGCATACTCAGATGCATCGGTCTCAATCTCGAATGGTTGTTGCAGATCGGGAAAGGAGATTACTGGAGTTGAGCACAAATGATGTTTAAAATCTTTGAATGCTCGTTGTTGCTCCTTCCCCCACGCGAACTTGGCTCTACCATCACCCTTAGTCACCTGGATAAGGGCCCAAGAAATATGGGAGAATCCCAACATGAATCGTCGATAAACATTGGTGAGTCCTTAGGTAAACGAATTCAGTCGATGGTGTAGGGTTGTGGGTGCAGTGTCATTGGAAGGTTCAACAACTTGTAGAACCTCTACTTAAATCAGGTTCTTCTGACTACCTGATGCATACCCCCATCTCAGAAAGTTCCACTTGGGCTCCTGGCCTATGGATCTTCGAACTCCCTTTAGCTGAAATGGCTATATGTTTCCCAACTGGAATCTCCAAACCATGTAACCATAGGTCCTTCTTTGGAGTTACACCCATGCAAACAAGCACTAGGCATGAACCTCCACCCCATGTAACCACCGATGTGACCATGACCTCGACTCAATAGGCACATTGTGTTCATGATATCAAAACCCTTGCTAAAATACCCTCCGACTCTTCCAAGTCACGAAGCCCCGAAATGGGCTAATGGTCCTTAGATACTCCCTTGTCTCTCATATGGTGACCCTCGGTTGTGACCTGGGGCTCAACATCTAAGCATGTATTGATTTCGCATATCGAGGGTTCATGATGGAAGGTTCCTCCCTTTGCCCGATAGCTGAAATCATGATATTCCTTTTCCATAGATCAACGATTCATATTCTATCAAGATTTCATGAATTAGGATTTCGTGACTTACGGGTAGTCATTTCCTCCACACTCTTGATTCCTGAAATGTTGAAATTCGAAGCACTAGATCAATGGTCATGATCACGTCAGGATTTCACGTATTGCGACTTTCGACAATTTTTTCCTTCGAACTCCTGACTCCTGAAATGCCAAAATTTTGAAGTGCCAATCGACGACCCACACTCCTTTGGATCTAACGACTGTTATCCCTCCTGATTTTTTGACTGTTGAAAGACTCTCTCCTTTATCTTCTCTGCTAATCCACTAGATCCAATTGTTCACAGAAAATTGGTGGTTCTCCCTCTGAGAATTTCAACCGTTCGTTCATACTTTTGACAACTCCTGATAAAGAAATTGACATCCTTCATCCTGAACTTGATTTCTATGAGGTGAATTCAACCTTCTTTATTCCTTCTAACTATTCAAAGTCTCTACCCCTCCTTAGCTTGGTTCTTGCTACAAACTCAAGGATTCTCAATAATCATGCACACACTCTCTATGGCCTTCACGATAATCATTGATTATACGCTATCTTCCACCTATGCACACTCCTTGTGATAGATGTTCTTCAACCAATCACTTGAGTTGGAAAAGTATAAGACTTCAAATGGTCTGTGCACACCTTGCACGGTTCTGTGATATACTTTCACTTCTACTGGTATAAGAACAACGGTATCCCTCTTGAGTTTTTCTGAGGTAAACATCAAAATCTTGTCAGCGCACTCCTTACGGAACTTCACTACACTCCTTGCAGGAATTATCAAGAAGGGAAACAATTGAAACTTACACTATCCCTCTCACAGACTTCAGACATTCAACATGAAATCATACACATACACGGCTTTGAAACAAATGCACAACAAAGCATTTAAGAAAACTGTAAACATACCATTCAATAGATGCAAACAATAATCATCACAACACCATGAAATTGGATCAAATCATTCTTGTATTAATTCAATTACTTTTGTACATGGGTTCAATAGAAATGACTATCTACTTATATAATTTATCTTCTACTCTGCTATCCAATTATCTTGCTCTACAACTTCTAATTCTTACTATTGAGAATAATGATCCAATACAATACATACGAGGGAGATTTCTCGACTTTTCCCTCCTACAAATATAGCTATGAAATCTAATTAAATCCTTCATCTACTTTACATTCATTATATTAAATGCCTACAACTAGTATATGAGAGAAAACGCTCAATATCTACACTACAATATCCAAGCCATAAAGAAAAAATATCTTTTCAGATATTACATTAATGTTTCATCTTTTCAAATTCAAAATGTCTTCATAAAGCRTGTTGTTGCATATCTAGTTGTCCTCCACTTGCGCTCACTTGCRATGCTCCTGCATCATACTCCTTTGGCTGAAAAATTCATGGACTCCTGTCGATGAGCTCTTGCACCAYCTGTCCATGTTTCTGGAACTCTGCTTCACTTTCCCAACTTGCATATTCAATCGAGTGTCCTTTCCACTTTACCAAGTATTCAAAATATGTCTTCCTTTGGGTCTTTTTGCTAACTTTTTGATCAATGATCTTTTCCATCTACGGATTTTCAACTACAGGCATCGGTTTGACCCACTGAACTTCCTTCTAATTTTCTTCTTCTCTCACGTCATCTTCTCTGTAAGGGTACATATATGCTATGTTGAATATGGGTGATATGCCTACACCATCTAGCAATTCTATCTCATAAGCATTTTCTTCGAATTTCTCAAAATATTACACAGCCCTGTCTTTTTCATTTTCATCTTATTATACGTTCCCCTTGGGGACCTTTCCTTTCTTAGATGTGCTAAGACTAAATATCCCACTTCAAATTGAATTTCTCTTCTGTGTTGATCCACTCTACACTTATACTCCTGGTTGGAACTTTGTAACCGCTCTTTAATCTTACTGTGGAGCTCCTGCATCTTTGCTACAAAATCCTCTGCCACAACACTTCTTAAATCATTATTCTCTAGGTCCCTCAACTCGGATACTCCTCTTGGATACATTCCATACATTATCTGGAATGGGACTTGTCCTATGCTCCTGTTAGGTGAGTCGTTGTATGTAAATTCAACTTGCAACAGAATTTGATCCCACTGTGTATGGTATTCAGTTACCAAACTTCTCAATAAGTTCCCCAAACTTCAATTTACTACCTCAGTCTCTCCATCCGTATGAGGGTGATACGTTGAGCCAAAAGATAATTTTTTCCCCAACTTCTTCCATAGTGTCCTCCAGAAATGACCAACAAATTTGGTATCTCTATCTGAAACAATACTCTTGGGTAATCCATGAAGTCGGACGAATTCTTTGAAAAACAGGTTTGCAATGTGTGTTGCATCACTGGTTTTCTGACATGGAATAAAATGTGCCATTTTTAAAAAAATTTCAACTACCACAAATATGGAATCACAACCTCGTTATGTCCTTGGCAGTCCTAACACAAAATCCATTCTTACTGCATCCCATGGCCTCTCTGGTACTGACAATGGTTGATACAATCCTGTATTTTATCTTTTTCCCTTTGCATGCTGGAAAATTCTACATCTGTTGACAAATTTCTTGACATCTGTCCTCATCCCTAGCCAATAGTACAAACGGTTCAGCTGCGCAATATTTTTTTCATGGCTGAAATGTTCAACCAATCCCCCACTATGTTTTTCCTTTAAAAGGTTTTCTCTCATAGAACTCTTCGGGATACACAATTGATTTCCTTTGAATAACAGTCCATCCTGAATCAAGTATTTAATCCATTGGCTCCTATGTCTTAAAATAGGATTCTCGCATGCTTCATAGGCATCCTTGAAATCTGAATCATATGTGTACATGTCCTTAAGGCTATCAAAGCCTGAGGTCTTCACACTAAACTCCTGCAGAATTAAACATTTCTTGTTCAATGCATCAACAACCTTGTTAGCAGTTCCAGAAATGTGCTTTATAACAAAAGTAAAGTTTTTCATAAATTCAACCCATTTCGCATGTTTCTGGTACAATTTCTCCTGTTTGGTTATAAACTGTAAGGCATCATTGTCATTGTACAAAATGAACTCTTCCGGAACCAGGTAATGCCTCCATTTCTTCAATGCCTGTATGATTTCATAAAACTCTTTATCATACGTGGAATATTTCATATTGGTTTTGTTCAACTTCTCACTGACGTATGAAATTGTTCTATTGCATTGGCTTAAGACTAATCCAACTGCAAATCCACTCACGTCAAATCTGACTTGGAATGTTTTACTAAAATCTGGTAGAACTAGAATTGGTTGTTCGATTATCTTTTCCTTTAACAACTTGAAACTTCTTTTTGCTTCCTCTGTCCAATGAAAATATTTATGTCTTTTCTTGACTATGTCCATCATTTGTGCACTAATCCTACTAAAATTTCCGATGAACTTCCTATAAAAACTGGCTAATCCATGGAATCTTATGACTTCAAAGATATTCCTCGATGATGGCCATTCTTTGATCTCTTTTACTTTTTTAGGATCCATCTTCAACTCATTCGAAGAGATTACAAAACCCAAATAAATGAGTTATGTCTTCATGAAAGATGACTTATTCATATTTATTAGAAACTTCTCTTGCTGCAACCTCCTCATCACTAGAGTTAAATGTCTCAAATGCTCTTCCTCAGTCTTACTAAAGATCAGTATATCATCAAGATACACAATTAAAAATTTTCCGATGAAATATTTCGAGACTTCATTCATCAATGTCATAAAAGTACTTGGTGCATTCATCAAGCCAAACATCCTGACAAGACATTCATATAATCCTTCATTCGTCTTGAATGTTGTCTTCCATTCATCACCTTCCCTCATTCTAATATGATGATATCCGATTTTCAAATAAATTTTTAAAAAACACTTTGCTCCACTCAATAAATCCATCAAGTCATCCATTCTCGGTAAAGGAAATCTATACCTGATGGTGATTTTTTTTATATCCCTCGTGTCTGTACACATCCTCCATCCACCATCCTTCTTCGGACTTAACACTGTTGGCACAACGCATGGACTCAAGCTTTCTCTAATCATCCATTTGTCCATCAAATCCTGGACTTTCTTCTTGACCTCTTCATTCTCCTGCCATGTCAACCTGTACATTTCTTTTTTTGGTAAACTCGCTCCTGGTATAAGGTCAATTTGGTGGCTTATACTTCTGATGGGCAACAAAAAACAAGTTAAATCTTCCACCACTATATCAGCAAAATTCTCCAGTAGTTCCCGAATTTCCTCAGGTAGATCATCCATTGAAGTACTGGTCATAATGACTTTAGGTTTTCTCACCAAAACAAACTACATTTCTTCAAATTTATTTACTTCATCCAGAAGTTCCTTCGCACTCATGAGAAGTATAGTATTGCTTGTTTCTTCTTTTACCTTCTTATCTTCAATTGGCAGCAACATATGTGTCCTACCATTCTTCTCTAATGTATAGGTGTTCTTTCTTCTGTCATGAATAATATTTTTGTCATATTGCCACAGTCTTAGAAAAAAAAGATGACATACATCCATGGGAATAAAATCACATAAGATCTCATCTCTATAACCCCCTATCTTAAATTCAACTAAACATTGTTTAGTGACTGTTACCTGATGTCCTTTTTGCAACCACAAAACCTTATATGGGCTCGGATGTGCAACTATCTCCAATTTCATCTTTTCCACCATTTCTGTGGATACTAGATTGTTTGTACTTCCACTATCCACTATCACCTTGCATACCCTATCCTTGGTCTTGCAAGCAGTCCTAAGTAAATTGTTCCTCTGGAATGGATTTTCCACCTCTTTCTCTGGCTTCAAGAGAAGTTTCCTCATCATCAAGGATCTCCTGCCTTATGCATCTTCGGCCTCAACATTTTGCCTTTTCACTTATGAAATGTGAGCTTCAACTCCTCCATCTCTTTTTCTATCGGGACATTCCCAAGATTTGTGTTCGATATTTCCATGGAGAAAACATTTTATTTCACCTCCTCTGCCTCTTCCTCTTCCTCTGGCTCGCGAAAAAGTGTTCATGTCAGCATATTGTCTTCCTTGTGAACTTCACCCCCTTTCCGGGTGGTTATGAGGTTTCTTTTCTTCATCCTTGGGATTCTTTACTCTGTCTTGGGAAACTACTTTGCCTCTACTCTGACTTATACCTCTGCCCCTTTGACCTTTCTTTTGGGCTAGTTTCACTTCTTCCTCCAAAGAAATCTGATAAGCATCCTCTAAATTTTTGATCATTACCATCTTCATTTCATCCTGAAACTCATATCTCAGGCCATTCATGTATCTGGTGACCTTTTCATCATCGATCTCATGATGACTAGCTCTAATGTGTATCCTGTAAAACTCCTCTGTTTATTCCTTTACTGTCATCCCTTGTTGTCTCAAATTCTACATTCTTCCAACATATTGATTTGGTAATATCTACGTATAAACTTGGAATTCATCTTAGTGACAATCCTGTCCTAGATTTTAATTCTTTGTTTTCCTTTGCAACTCCTATCATCGTGTAGTTCATCCCACCATAGTGTTGCATGCCCTTTCAGTCTAGTGACAACATGTTTAACCTTCTTATCTTCTTCAATGTATTCATAGTCAAAGTATTTATCAAGAGATATAAACTAATCTAGTAGCTCCTCAACATATAAGTTTCCTTCATACATTGGGACATCCATTTTTTCTTTGGCCCCTATTCTCACTTTCGGCCTCACTGACATCTCCAGTATCCGTTGTTCACCTATGTGTTGTCTCCATAGCATCTAATCGAGCATGAAGTTCTCTCATTTCCCTTTCCACAGCTAGATCGGGCATAGGTCTCTCTAGACGTCTTCTTGGCGGCATTGTTTCAATCTATCCACACAGAATTCAAATCACAACTGTCCTCTGTCTTCTCTCCATAGAAAACAAAATTTGTTAGCTAAACTCTTATACCACCTGACGCAGACCCCCACCGCAACAGGGTCTGCTTGGCCTCCTCGCCTATGGATCTTCGAACTCCATTCAGTCGAAATGGATCTCTAATTCCCAACTAGAATCTCCAAAGGTTATTACCATAGGTCCTTCTTAGGAGTTACACCCATACAAACAAGTGCTATGCGTGAACCTCCACCCCATGTGACCACCGACATGACCACGACCTCAACTCAATAGACGCATCGCCTTTGTGATATCGAAACCCTTGTTGAAATACACTCAGACTCTTCCAAGTCCCGAAGTCCCAAAATGGGATAATGGTCCTTAGCTCATCACTTATCTCTTCTATTGTGACCCTCGTCTATGAACTTGGGCTCAACCTCCGAGCACGTCAGGATTTTGCATATCGGGGGTTCACGATGCAAGGTTCCTCCCTTTGCCCAATAGCCGAAATCATGATATTCTGTTGTCACAGATCGACGGTTCAGATTTTATCAGGATTTGACGAATCAGGATTTCGGGACTTCCAGGTAGTTGTTTCCTCCACACCCCCGATTCCAAAAATGCCTAAATTCAAAGCACCAGATCAATGGTCCTGATCGTGTTAGGATTTCGCGTATCACAGCTTCAGGGAATTGTTTCCTTCAAACTCCCGACTCCCAAAATGCTGAAATTTTAGAGTGCCAATCGAAGACCCGCACTCCTTTGGGTCTAACGGATGCAATCCCTCCTGAGCTTGTGACTATTGAAATACTCTCACCTTTATCTTCTCCGTTGATCTACTAGATCCAACGGTTCATGGAAAATCGATGTTTCTCCCTCTAAGAATTTCAACCATCCATTCATACTTTTGAAAACTCCTGCCAAAGAACTTGGTGTCCTTCCTCCTGAACTTGATTTTGTGAGCCAACTTAAACCTTCATTCTTTCTTCAAACTATTCAAAGTCTCTACCCCTACTGAGCTTGTTTCTTGCTGCGAACTCAAGGATTCTAAAGAATCTTGAACACACTCCCTGCGGCCTTCACGATAATCATTGATTATCCGATATATTCTACCTATGTGCACTCCTTGCGACAGATGTTATTCAACCACTCACTTGTGTTGGAAAATTCTAAGACTTCAACTAGCCTATGCACACCTTGCACGGTTCTGTGCTATACTTTCACTTCTACTGGTATAAGAACAACAATATCCCTCCTAATATTTTCTAAGGTAAAACTCAAAATCTTGTCAATGCACTCCTTGCAATCCTTCACTGCACTCCTTGTAGTAATTCTCAGGAAGGAAAACAATTGAAACTTACACTCTCCCTCTCATAGACTTCATACATTCAACATGAAATCATAGACATACACGACTTTGAAATAAATGTGCAACAGAGCATATAAGCAAACTGTAAACATACCATTAAATATATGAAAATAATAATCATCACAACAACATGAAATTGGATCAAAGAATTATTATATTAATTCAAGTGCTTCCATACACAGGTTCAATAGAAACAACTATCTTCTTATACAATCTATCTTCTGCTCTTCTCTCTTATTCTCTTTCTCTCCAACTTCTAATTCTTACTATTGAGAATAATGATCCAATACAATACATACGAGGGAGATTTCTCAAGTTTTCCCTCCTACAACTCTAGCTATCAAATAGAATTAAAGCCTTCATCTACTATACATTCATTATATTAAATTCCTACAATCGGAATATGAGATCAAACGCTCAATATCCGCGGTACAATCTCCAAGCCATAAAAGAAAAAATATCTTTTTAGATATAACATTAATGCTTCATCTTTTCAAATTCAAAACTTCTTCAAAATGTGTGTTGTTGCATATCTAGTTGTCCTCCACTTGTGCTCACTTGCGCTCTCTTGCAATGCTCTTGCATCACTACCATTGTCTACAATGAATTGACTCAGAGCCCCCTTGACCCACATCTCTGAGTGAAAGAGATGTTCCCCTTCCTCTGGTTCTTCTGGTTCACTTGGTCAGAATTTAGTGGTAAAGATCGTGGAACTGGGTCCAACATCAATAATATGCTTCCCTCCTTAAGGATTTGACTTGGAATAAAAATCGGCCTTTGACACAGAATCCTTGACCTCATCCACAAGGGACTTCTTGGAGCGGAATTCATCAATGTTATTCCAAGGACTTTTATGGTAGTCACACCATTTGCCTGTTTCCTTCTTCGTCTTCTTGTTTCCCTTCTTTTGTTTCGTCTTTGATGGATTATCCTGAGGGAAGCCATCACAACTTGGTCCCCTACTGTGTGGGTTGGGGTTTCCTTTTCCCTGCTTCAGCTGTGAGGGGTTTGCATATCCAAACTCTCGTCATTTCTGCTTAAATGTTTTCTTGATCTTGATAGTGTATCTATAAGTTGTTCCCAATTAGGCGATGTCTGGGAACTCCATTTCTGTTTGAATGTATATATGCAAATAGTCACGTTCTTTGAGAACTAGATGATGCTCAGAATATTTGATACCCAATTTGGTACAAAGGGTATGGAAAATATTGGTGAAGTCTGGTACTGTTTGGTCCCTTTCTTGACGTAGGGTGGTCCATCTGGTGTACTAGTCCCTGTAGCTTCCAACAGGGTAGTATTGTTCTTTAATGGCATCCTGGAAGGAATCCTATGTAGGGGCCACCACAAAAATTTCATATTCCTCCACATCCCTTTGGTCAGAGTAGGTATCCCACGATTCTTTAACATGGGGAACCGCATTGAGGAGTGAAAAAGTGATCTTTTCCCAATCCAAAACATTGTGGACTGAAAAATATCCTTCGAGCAGATTTAACCATTTATCTACAGTATCCGCATCTATCAGTCCTTCAAATAATGGAATATAAAAATTTAACTGTACCTTGAAGGGGGTTACATGGCCGCCTGATGAAGATGCTTCTCCCATGGGAAACCGTCGAAGGATCTACGTGAAGTTGTCCATCATTTCGTTCCTCGAGCAACATTTTGATAGGATCTCCTTATCCATGATCTTTATTTTCATCTCCCATGGGTTTTTTTCTGGATCGGCATGACCGATCTAGTAATGGATCGATTGGTTCGAGTCCCAACTTCTTTTACCCAGACTTTGTTAGGGACACACACAAAGAAAAATAAATGAAGAGCATATCACTCTGATACCACTGATCCAGATTTAGGAGCAGAATGAACTGATTACAGACTGAATATCATAAACACAGAGATAGGAATAATAAAAAAAATATTTAGTGAACACTATCTTCTATTAAATAATGAAATAGGTTGAAACTGTAAAAATGTAGAACTAAAACTTGCTCGAATGGTGGTAGCTATCTCTGAGAAGAGATGTAACTATTATGTGCATTCGTCTGAGAAGAATGGATTACAATGAGGCTACATAGGACCTTTTCGTATTACTCATGAATTCCAAAACCATAGACATCCAAAAACCTAACCCTATAAGGTGAAATGCCAAAATTCATGTGGGCCCTATGGGTAACTGCAAGATACCAGATATAATAAATATGAAGAACAAAAATAAAATGCTAGAAATGGCAGAATAACAGTAATATATCTAGCATAATCTCCATAATAACACAGAAATGATATAAGAACAACAACAGAAATATCACTTTGATTCAGAAAGCAATGTTCACAGGCCTCTTCGAGGGGGAAACCTCCAATCGAGCAGTGCTATGTTACAATAATCTCCAAGCTAGGGTTTTCATACCCTCGACCCTTATTTATACTAAATATGTCTATCAAGAGAAGAATCTAGAGAAGATCCTTCTAGAAGCGAAAGCTTCTATTAGGTCTTCTTACATCTGCCTTATTCTATTTTATTGAAAGGCCTTATTAATATTGACCTTTATTACATCCTAATATATTGATCTACCTATGTGAGGGTTAGGACCCTAACATGTTTTCCCCCTTAAAAACAACCTTTTCCTCAAGCTTGAGATGTGGAAACTGCTGCAGAATGGTAGCCAGTTCCCAAGTGGCATCTGCTGGAGTCATATCTTTCCACTGGACTAGCACTTCCTTGATGGTTCTCTGACGCAGGAAACACTCACGCTGGTCTAAAACTACTTCTGGTTGTAGCCAAATGGATCCTTCTTTAGCTAACTCAGGAAGGTTGGTTTGAATTTGGCACCTAGATCCAATCACCTTCTTTAAGCATGAAACATGAAAAATTGGATGTCGCTTCGACTGACTGGGCATAGCTAACTGATATGCGACTTGTCCCACACGCTTGAGAACTATATAAGGACCATAAAATTTTGGCGCTAGCTTCTGACAATTCTTAGCCTTGAGGGAAGTTTGCTTGTATGGTTGCAGTCACAGAAACACCTGATCCCCTTCTGCAAATTGACATTCAGAGCGACCTTGATCTACTTGTTGCTTCATGCAATTTTGTACCATGACCAAGTTATCTTTAAGGGTACAAAGAATATCCTCTCGAACTGTAAGTGTTTGGTCAACCACCTGGACCTTCGAGGTACCCAGTAAGTATGAGAGAACTGAAGGTGGCTTATGTCCATATACCGCTTCAAAAGGAGTCATGCGAGTAGTTGTATGGTAGGAAGTGTTGTACCACCATTCGGCTAGGGGTAGCCATTCAACCCACTGATGTTGTTTTTCAGAGGTAAAACACCTCAGATATGTTTCCAAACACTTGTTGGCAACTTCTGTTTGACCATCAGTCTGGGGATGATAAGCTATGCTGAGATGCAATTGGGTGCCTTGTAGCTTAAACAGTTCTTGCCAAAATCTTCTTGTGAAAGTTGGGTCATGATTAGAAACAATAGAGTGCAGCATGCCATGAAACTTGAAAACCTGGTCCATGAAAAGTTGAGCCACCGTGGATGCAATAAATGGGTGTTGAAGAGTGCAGAAATGAGAATACTTGGAAAGGCGATCCACAACCACCATTATGACTGATTTATTCCCTTAGTTGGGTAAGCTAGTAATAAAGTCCATAGAGATATCCTTCCAAATAACAGGTGGAATTGGAAGCGGTTGTAGTGTGCCTAGAGATTTAACTGTTTCTCCCTTGTTGTGTTGACACACCTCACATTCAGTGACAAAATTACAGATGTCTTGTTTCATACCATCCCCAAAAAAAGAACGTTTGACCCTATCATATGTTTTGGTGAACCTTGAGTGCCCCGCTGTGGGTGTAGCATGAAGCTCAGAAAGTACTGTGGATTTAAGATTTGATTGTTTACTTAAATACAAACGACCTTTGTATCGAAGCTCATCCTAGAGCCAAGAGTACCCTGGGGGAGCCAGAGCCTTGGTTTGCAATTGCTGGATCAGATGCGAACTTTTGGGATCTTGAAGCCATTCCTAGTGCACAGCTTGGAGCCAATCGGGTATAATGAAGGAAAGAGAAAAAATGGATCCTTCTTCTTCATATTTTCGGGATAGTGCATCTGCCACTACATTGTCTTTACCCTTCTTGTAAATGATATCATAATCATAACCAAAGATCTTAGTCACCCATTTTTTTTTCTCCTGGGAGGAAATGTGTTGTTCCAGAAAGTACTTGAGGCTTTGATGGTCAGTCTTAATTTGGAAGCGTTGCCCCAAGAGATAAGGCTGCCACAGATCAACGACATGCAAAATAGCCAACATTTCCTTTTCATAAATGGGTTTTCCCAGATTACTTTCAGATAGTTGCTTGCTGGTGAAGGCCAAAGGTTGAACGTCTTGCATAAGGATAGTGTTGATTCCTTTCCTTGAGGCATCACAGTCCAACACAAAGGTCTTTGTGAAATTAGGAAGGGCCAGAATCAGAGTGGTGCACATGGTCGTCTTCAAGGTTTGAAAAGATTGAGCAGTGAGAGGTGTTGCAATATTTCCGTAGTCCAAGTGAAAGAGTTCTTTTTTAGGAGAGCAGTGAGAGGTGTTGCAATATTTCCGTAGTTATTAACAAACTTGCAATAATACCCTGTTAAGCCCAGAAATCCACACAAGATTTTGAGAGTCTTTGGGTGTGGCTAGTCTTGCATAGCTTCAATCTTTTTTGGATCCACCCTGATGCCATCCTTTCCAACCAGATGACCCAAGTATTCTACTTCTGAGGCACCAAAAGAACATTTAGACTGTTTCAGGAAAAGTTGGCGCTGGGAGAGGAGATGGAGAACTTGATCCACATGGGTAAGATGATATGTCCAATTTTTTCTATAGATGAGGATATCATCAAATAAAACTAAGACAAAATGATGGAGAAAGGGACGAAAGACATGATACATGAGGCTTTGGAAGGTGGAGGGGGCATTACACAAGCCAAAAGGCATGACCAAAAAATCATAGTGGCCCTCATGAGTGTGAAAGGCCATATTGGGAAT
>SNQJ01S0014697.1:90349-125747 GCA_010110895.2 Picea sitchensis
ATAGTATGTCTCAAATAACTATGTAAAGCTCCAATGTATTTGAGCAAAGTTTCTTGAGAAGACAAATCTACTCCCAAAACCAAAGCTCTTCTCCTAAACTCTTGAGTAAAGCTTTGCACACTCTGTCCTTTAGCTTGTCTAAATTTTTTCCATTCCATAGTAGCTTTTTGCTTATATGCCAATGGATAAAATTGTTTTTTAATTGCAACAATGAAATCATTCCAAGATATCAAAATTTTACCATGCTTTTTCATATCCTCCTGAGTCTTGGATTCCCACCAAATAAGTGCTGCACTATCCAATCTTAACGAAGAAAGATGAATTTTGGTTTCATCATCTTGATTTTTTTGTATTCTACAATATACCTCAATTTGACGTATCCAATTATCTAACTTCTCAGCATTAACTTCTCCATTGTATATTGGTAATTCAAATTTTATATCAAGCTTTAATGATGGAATTTGCGAAGGAGTTTTACCATGTCGCTTTGGAAAATTCGGAATAGGTCTTGAACTGGTAGAAGAAGAAGAAGAAGAAGGAGGAGGAGAGGGTGGTGGAGAAGCACCATTCCCTCCATTTCCGTTTGGAGTTTTTTCACCACTACGTCCCTTACACCTTGAAGGATTGGGGCCTTCACCTTGTGACAATATGTTCCTTTCCATCAAGATCTTCATCATCTCTCTCATATCCATGGCAACCTTTTTGATATCTTCATCTTCTGCAGAAACACATTCATGACTTTCTTCATGAGCCATACTTGGTGAATGCCTCCTTGAAACTTGCGGTGATTGTATATGCTTCCTCCTTGAAGGATGGGAACTTGGCTCCACAAGTTGACCTTCTCCTCTTGTGAGCATCAGAAACAAAACACTTGCAAACAATCAAGTCTTCAAAAACCAGTGCTCTGATACCAACTTGATCTAAAAATGAAGAAGACTTGAAATCTTGAAATTATTTGCAAGTATATTTTATGTGTTTAAAAGAAAATGGATCAACTTTGCAACACATTAATTAAAGGATTACTCATGAAAGATACAAATAGACAACAACATAATCAATGAACATAAGAAAATAAACACAACAATTGATAAAGGAGTTCACCCCTCTCTTGGGCTACATCTCCTGGTCCATCTTCCAATGGATCATTATTATTAATTGATAAAAGTGATCAAAAACATGCCTTACAATGCTCAAACTGGCCAACAGACTGCTCCAATGGCTTCAGAGCATCCAAAAACCCCTAGATGGGATTTTTCGGCACCTCAATCAGTCGCAAAATGAAGAAGTTAGGCCTCCTGGAAGTCCCCCTCTTCAAGCTTGATGTCTCTGCATCTACAAAACGCACCCTTGTGTCATGAACATGGCACACACGCAATTTAAAGCATGAAAACCCAGCACTGGGTGCAACCACGCCAACGGTGCAAACTGTAGGATGGTTATGGCCACGCCAGCCCCTAACCACCTAGCACCTGGACATATGGGGTCATAATATGACCACGCGCATCAAGAAAAAGGCTACCCGTGCCAACCGTTTCAACTTCCCCGCGCACTTGGTTGTGGTCATATGTAGTTAGGTATATATCCACAGGCTTAACCGTTTCAAACCATATTTAAAAAACCACACGCGCACTATATATTATAGCCGTGGTTATATGTTTAAATGGCACGCGACCAAGGGCTGGGGCTAAGCCCCGGCCCGATCGCGACCCAAACCAACCCCACATTCAAACTTAAATATAAGTTGAACCACATACATATTAAGAAACACTCAGTGGTGTGCTAGTTGTCAGCTCCTTGCCAAGTCGTTCCCCTACCCGAAGGTCGTGGGGTCGACTCCTGCTAATGACAAACTTTTAAACCAAACAACGAGTAACATGTGGCAGCCACGGATTGGGCCATGTGTCATCATATCATTAGGCACCAAAGGACATGTGTCAAAATCTCATATGCCAACTATCTGCCAATCATAATCTGCCACATCATCACATGTCACATCAACGTACGGTCATACGGCCCTGGCACGTCAGTCTGTACAGACTGTACGGACTGTACAGTCAGCGTTCCTTTTTTGCGTGTTTGTCATTCGGAATAGATTGTGATATCTCTCGCTCCCGACGTCCGTTTGAGATGAAATGAGTTGCATTGGATTCACAACGACGAGGCCTATGCTCTCGTCCGGTTTGAAGATATTCCGAGCACTTTGAATTTTTGAGCAAAATTTGATCCCCTGATCACTAATGGTGTATCCCCACCATCCTCCAGTCTAGTCCCAGATAAGAAAGATGTAGGTGTAGACTCACAATTTTTCATGTGGAATCTATCTATAATATCCTTGGCATACTTATCTTGAGAAATTTTGATGCCAGAATCATCCCGACTAATCTCAAGACCAAGAAAGAAGTGAAGTGGATCCATGTCCATCCTAGAGAACCTGTCATGAAAAATATCTTTGACCACAACAATGGTTGAAGCAGACCTACTAGTGATCAAATGATCATCAACATAGAGTACTTGTTGGGCCCTTCATTTTGATGAATAGAAGTTGTGCGAGTTATTTCAGAGCTTCATTTTGATGAACAAAAGTTGCATAAGTTGTTTTGGAGCCAGACAACTAACCGAAGGAAGGAACAAAAAGCGGAGAAAAGGGACTGCGCAAAAGAAATAGTTAGAACAGAAAAAAGTTGGAAGGACAGTGAAACACCAGTTTTGGAGAAAGAGGCTGCAACCGAATCAAGAAGAAGAGATAACTCTTAGGTTCTCAACTAGAAATCCTAGATCAGGTTATATATATGGGATCAATATGATTGTAAAGGGGTTTTTGGTCATGGTTAAGGTTATTCAGGTTGGGAAAGGTTGATTCAAGTCTGATTCTATCTCTACTTACTATTGTTGATAGCTAAGTTGAATCTTGACATATGGGTTAGGAACTAGACAAATAATGTAATAGAGTCATGTATCACTATAGGGTTGGAGAGAGAAATGGACTGAGATAAACTTGTCTCGCACTGGTAGATAAAGACTTGTTGATTATCTTTCGCATGATCATTTTTATATGTAGCTCAAGAAGAGACCTATTATATGATAATGCAGTTGGAGACCCAATTAAAAAGAAAATATCTTGTGTACTTAGCCGTCTGACTCTATTGAATGTTATGTTGTGTTATATTTTATGTCTGGTATGCTTAAATTATTATATATTTCATGTGAATTTCGATGCAATTATGTTTCTCCATTCTGAGTTAGGAAGTGTTCAGGACTACAACATGTTTAAACTATCATTTGCATGAATAATATGAATCTTGATACTTCAGGGTTCTGTCTAAGTGTTCTCCTTACCCGTCGCTCTCCTACTCGTCTCCATTGCACTTCGGGTGAGATTTATTCCCTCCTAGGAAGATGAAAATTCCAGCGCACTAGACTACATTGGTACCTTTTGTAGGTAACTAGAAGAGGACCCTAGTCTAATCACTTTTGTGCCAACAAAATGGTTTTGTTGTCAGGACCTGTGCTTTAAAAGGGAACTTGTAATGAGAATGCTTTCGTGGATCTATAGATATGATATTCGGAAATGGTGGGATTGAAATTATGATGCCTTTGTATAGAAGGAAGTTGATTTGGGAGTTAAAAGTGTGAACTCTACAAGAGATTCTGTCTTTTATTCAGAAATATCGAATGACCAGTATGAGATATTCTAGGTAAAGTTCCGGGAAGAGTTGTTCCATTGGGTAAATTGGCTACATGAGGCTCCTAAATTCAAAGAACATTTACTTGGGACATAGAGAATATTGCAACACTTCATCGATTGGATCTCCATATTATGTGAGCAGTTGATTTTTGGGTTAGCACGACTCTGGAAGGGAATATCATTGAATTCTTAGCTGAGAATCACCAATCTTTTTCACGGGAGGAAGAGATTTTCAATAAAGGTGCATGTGGGAGACTGTTGAGATAAATTCTCATATGGATCAAAGCATTCTTGATGGAGGAGGGTGTTACACATTATTTTGGTCACCCTGGTGATGTGTCTACAAGCATGTAGTCAGCCTCTCAAAAGGATCTTTCCCATGAGAAAAGTAATTGGTTTCCTACTCTACAAGGCTTGTTTTTAGAAGGACGTCACAGGCTAGTAGTATTATATAGTGCGTAAATGTTGATTTCCGCAGGCTGCTCTAAACCTAGCCTGCGGGGTTTCCATAGGCTGCTATATAGACAAGGTGCGGAGACGTTATAAAACTGAGAAAAAGGAAGAAGTTCACGAAATTTCTAGAAGGAATCTTCTAGAATATGAGATGGCTTCCACGTGGTTGAGTTCCTACCGGCCTCTCTGATTTGGTGGGATCATATTGATCTCTTTAACCATCTCTCTTTATCCTATATAATGATGTATTTCTCATGAAAAAGGTTAAGCATTAAGTAATCAAAAGTATTAAGCAAGTGCAAGTAAGGAATGATTTGTTGGAGAAATTTCTATTTTCGACACACTAGTTCAGTGGGAGTTAACTGATTAGTTCTATTTTAGACTTTCTGTTTTTACCATAACTATTATGCATGCATGCATTCCTAAGGAAAGCTAATTGCTTGATTGGTTTTCTTAATTATGGAATGTATTTCCCTATATATGAGTGTATTCCACTCATTCTTTGTATCATATTGATCATGATCTATGTATCAATCATCATCTCATTGGAGTAGTGTGAATATATTTTCTCATTCTTCCATATTGAATCTCTCTTCCTTTCTTGATAATATTTTTTTGTACTTGCTTTAGCTAGATATCATGTGCATATTTCTATTAAACATTGACATGGTATCAGAGCTATGTTTCTTGGAGCAAGCTAGACAAGACAAAGAATAAGGAAAATCGAGGTTTTGGCGAGCTAAATCCGTGGTCGTACATTTCATCAGTTATTCCTCCCAAAAGATTATTTTTTGGAGGAAACGCCGCAAAGGAAGGTAAATAGGACCATTTTGGAAGTGGGTTTTAAACCGTTTGCAGAGATTCCTCACCATTTTATCAGAAAGTAAGTCGCAAGATAGCCTCCTGAAACTGATATGAATCTGTGGCCGTACCTTTCTACATTCATTGCTCCCAAAATATTCATTTGAGGAAACGACCCATGTTGAAAGTAAACCTGCCCATTTTATAAGTGTGTTTTAAACCATTTGGCGAGATTCCTCGTTGTTTTCTCAAAAAGCAAGTCACAATATAATCTCTTGAAACTGATACGAATTTTCACTTCAAGTGCCCTTTTTGTCATGATTTCTTAATTTTTCACTTGCAGATTGAGAGTAAATTTTTATGGGTTCTTAGAAATAGTGGGAGAGATGGATAGGAAAACTATTATACAGTCAAACTTGGTGGTAATCCTCACACCATACAATTATTTTGATTGGAAGCCCAAGGTGACATTCCAACTCAAAAGAAAAGGATTGTATAATTTGATGATGGCGACAGAAACAGAACCTACATCACCAATTGAGAAGATGAGATGGGTGAACTGTAAGGATGAGGCCACATGACTACTTCTTAATTTAATCTCCATTGATTTATGGTTTCATGTTTTTTCATGCAAGACTCCAAACGAGATCTGGACCACCTTGGAAGGACTCTTTGGAAAGTAGGATGAGATGCGAGGTCATATGCTTGAGGTAGAGTTGAATACCTTAGACCCTAAAAGTTTTGATAATATACAAGATTTTTTTACTAAATTTAAATCTTTTCTATTAAGATTGGATGAATTTTGTATTGATAAGTTTACACAAGAGAAACAACTTATTCTAACAATCTTGGCCAAGCTAGGACCAGAATACATTGTATATGTCTCCAATTTCCATTCTGACAGGTGTCTTTTTCGAACAAACTGAAAAATTCCTACGTTGGCTCAGTTCATTGAGTCTCTTACACAAGAGAAAACAAAACTCATACAGAAGTGCCTCATGAAAGATCCCAAAGCACATGCACTCACCATGCATAATGGAAAAGGGTCATACAATCAGAAATTGAAGCAAAAACGAAAGGAGTTATTACATCTAGAGTCAAAAAAGGAGGGATATTCCAAACCCTTCAAGGATTCTTCAGGCTCCAAAAATTCTTCAAATTCCAAGGGGAAGAAGAAGAAGGGAAAGCAGTGCACATATTGCAATAAACCGAATCATGAATAATCCACATGAATGAAGAAGCAAATCGATCTTATGACATTGGTACTTCAGAGGAATAACCTTGGAGACTTCATTCCTGAAGGAGCCAAGAAGCATAAGGAAGAATATCCTGCTCCTAAGAAAGGTATTCATCATGCTTTGGTTGCAATTAATTCCTCATCTGATTCATGGATTATAGATTCTGGTGCATCCCATCATATGGCAGAAAAAGAGGAAGTTTTCTCTTCTTTGAGTCCATGCTCAAGACCGCCTATTCTCACGGGGGATGATACTCCAGTGGCAGTAGCAGGAGAAGGGAGAGTGGAACTCCACAATGGCAGTTTTGAGAATGTTCTTCATGTTCCAAATCTTTCTATGAATCTTCTATTAGTTTATCAGATCACTCAGAAAGATAAAAAGGTTGAATTTACATCAGATTCAGTTTGAGTAAGTGACATGCATGACAATTCCATCATTGCAATTGGTGAGGTGGATCACAAGTCAAGGTTTTATAAATTCACTAAGTTTTCTAATGATAACTCCTCTATTCTACTTACACATAAGGAGACTACTTTGCATGCACCTCTAGTGAAACATGCATATACTCTTGTTCTTCCATTAGTTTAAAAAATCAGAGATGATTTCATGCACTCGGATTCTATAAATGGAAATAAGCAGGTAGTACAGCTATATAAGAAGCCATTGTTGAAACTTCAGCAGATGCCCAAGAAGGCATAGACCACACTTCAAGCAACAAGTAACTTTATAGGGAATCCATTGGATTCGAGGATGACTCGATATCAACATGAGGAGCCTTCTCATGTACTTTCAGCTTCAAAACCCGTGATGCCCATACATTTCTATATGGTTCAATATATTGATCCACAAAACTACAATAGGGTTGTGGGAAATCCATTATGGCAAGCAGCCATGCAAAAGGAGTATGAATCACTCCTACAGAACCAGACTTGGAATCTGATTCCACGTCCACTAGAAATGAATATTTTTAGGTGAATATGGGTCCACAAGATCAAGAGGTACAAGGCCCAACAGGTTGCCAAAGGACTTCATTAGATCCATAAATATTTCTACATCTTCACGAAGACTTTCAGTGAGCTGAAGTTTTAGACTTTGTGGGATCATCTTGCAGTGAAGAACACAATTGTCTANGTGGTTTTCCCTCTTTCCTCACTTTTATTTAGTGTTCATTAGTTTCATTGTACATGAGTACCTAAAATGGCCTAGTAGCTGCAGATTTTTAATGACTAAAATCGACAAACTAAAATTATGTCAAACACTTAGAAACCTAGAGATAATTGTTTTCATAAACTTCATAAATGCAAAAACGCACATTCAAAAATTTTCATACGCAAAAATACACATTGCTAAGCAAAATATGTAGCGGAAAAAACACAGTGGACAGTAACCCAATAACACTCAGAAATTTAAGCAAATGCCAAGGAAAACCCCAATGTGGGGAAACCCAATGAGAGAGAGAGAGATATTATTATTATGCTTCAGGAAAGTACAAAACAGCAGCAAAACCACATTTCCAGCTAAGGAAAATACCTCATAGCACTAAATATGTCCCACAAAAATCTTCCTTGTTTTCGGTGCAAAAACTGTACAGTTGTACGAAAACCTTCGTAACTCATTTTTCGTTCCCACAGTCAGTTGTATGGACTGTTTCATACAGCCCAGAAATAGTGAACACAAACTGAAATTCACCTCCAAATTTGTGCCCAAAGTTGCCTCGATTTCCATGCCAAATCCGTATGGATGTACGGACTCGATTTCCCACAGCAGAAAAAAAAATTTGGCCCAAAACTCATAGAAACAAATTTCTCGGGATCTGTGCCCTCCTTCCTTGGAAAATGTGCCCTCTTTTCTACTCACTTTTCTCTCTCAAGAATTCTCAAAAAATCTCTCTAACTCTTCTCCCGATGTCCTCTCAACATCATGTCTTGCACACTACCCAATGCATTCTTTTATAATCTTAAAATGACATTTTCCCCCCCAAAGTGTCTTTGCACCTTCCCAACCCTAGATCAAAAGGCCAAGATTAGATATTTCATTTTTCAAGATCAAGGGTCATGATCCATTCCCTCCAAAATGAATCACTTGAAATATTAAAGTGATTTCACTTTATTAGATAAGTGCTTTATGAAAATAAAGTCACTTTCCAAATAGAAGGTACACTTTGTTAAAAAAGTCACTTTAATAAATGAACCACTTAAAATGACTTTATAAAAACTATTAAAAATTTAAGTGCCTGGTAGTGTAAACATTAATGTAACATCTACATACAAGACAAAACATGCGGGGTACCTCCCGAGCTAAAAAATAACACTCCCTCTTAGCGAGGGAGGTACTTCTGGTAGCACCACCAGAATCTATCTCCATCTCAACAACTGCCATAGTTTCTCCCTCTGTACTAAAAGTCTCTACTCTCTCTGAACATGAAGCCACTACTCCCACTACACCGGAAGCCTCTACTTCTACCTTTGTTTTACCATGAACTGAAGACATGCTCCTAGGAGACTGCACACTCTCTTGAGCATCCAACTGTGTCGACATGCATATCTCTCTCACATGCTACCTGCCAACTCTATGACAAAGAATCCGAGTCCATAAATCCACTGGAACCCAACATAGGTCTAATCAACAACCTGTGCAATCCCTCATACTTGACACCAAGCATTGATATTGTGTCAACAGTTGATCCCATAGGATACAAAAACACATGTCCATTGTTGAAAACAACTCCAAATCCACTCTCATCCAAAGATGACATTGAGAGAAAATTAACTATCAACTATGGAACATATAACACATCGCCAACCTCCAGAATACCTCCTGACTCTAGTTGGAATCTCATCCTTCCAACCCCCTTTACTTCATGTTGTGGTCTAGCTCCACAATTCACGCTATAGTTTGAGTCTATCTCTGTAAGATCAAGGAACACTGACCTCAACCCGATCATGTGTCGAGAAGCACCAAAGTCCACAAACCAAGATTCAATGTCCTCAAACACTAGGCATCCACTTCCCACATAACCATCTATGAGAGAGAACTCCTTCTCAAATCTCTGAGAAAACTCTACAACTTCTACTGAAGTTGACACCTTTGGTTCTGGTTTCTTTTTCTTCTTGTTTGAACATTGACTAGCATAGTGTCCAATCTTGTTACATGCAAATCATTTCACCTTGATCATGTCCTTATTATTTCCCTTTACCACAAGATAAACATTATTTTTGTCTGCACCATCCAATGCCTTTTCCTGAGACCCCTCCTGGATCTCCTCCTGCGTAAAATCATCCCATAATCTACTCCAGTCAAGGAGCTTCTCTCTCCCCACCACGCACTTGAATAAAAATTCCCACTTCTTGATGAAGCCTTTGAGGGATATCCACACCAACTCTGAGTCAGGAATGACTTCTCCAATAGCTTCCAACTCGTACTTCACCTGTGAAACCCAGGTGAGGTAGGTGGCCACACTCTCTCCATTGACCATCCTAGCTCCATGGAGCTTGTCCCGGAGAGCCATTTTTCGGTTCTCATTCTTAGCCTCATACAAGCCTTTCAGTGCAACCCACATTTCATTGGTTGTCTTCTTATCATCCAAATGTGGAATAAGGTGGTCTCTGGCCCCATCCAAGATGATTCTCTGAGTCTTGGCTTCCCTCACCTCATGAACATCAAGAGCTATGGGATTTGAAGCAGGTACATGCACAATGGTGTTCACAAACGACCATAATTTGTTCTCCTTGAGAACACTGTTGATTCTAACCTTCCACTGCAGGTAGTTGGACATCCCCTCCAATCTATATTCAAACTTTATGTTTGAAGTCATCTTTGTCCACCTGCCAAATAACCTTTTCTGCCTTCTTCAAGAAAATAAAAAAGAAAATCACTTGTTGTTCCAAGTGCCAAATGTTGCCCACTCAAGTTCAAAGCACAAGCTTTGATACCATGTAGATTTTTAATGACTAAAATCAGCAAACTAAAATTCTCTCAAACACTTAGCAACCTAGAGATAATTGTCTTCATAAACTTCATAAGTGCAAAAACCCACATTCAAAAATTTCCATAAGAAGAAATACACATTGCTAAGAAAAATATGCAGCGGAAAAAACACAGTGGACAACAACCCAACAACACTCAGAAATTTAGGCAAATGCCATGGAAAACCCCAATGTGGGGAAACCTAACAAGAGAGAGAGAGAGATCTTATTATTATACTTCAGGAAAGTACAAAACAAAAACAAAATCACATTTCTAGATAAGGAAAATACCTCACAACACCAAATATGTCCCACAGAAATATGCCTCAATTTTCGTGCCAAAATCGTATTGTTGTATGGCCACCTCTATACCTCATTTTCGATGCCCACAGTCATATGTATGGACTGTTCCATATGGCCCATAAAAAGTGAACAGAAAACTAAAATCTGCTACGAAATCCATGCCCGAAGTTGCCTCGATTTCTATGACAAATCCGTATGGACTGTACGGATTCATACTATATAGCCTCCCACAGTAGAAAAACAAAATTGGCCCAAAACTCACAAAAAAACAATTCTTGGGATTAGTGACCTCCTTCCTTGGAAAACATGCCCTCTTTGTTGCTCACTTTCCTCTCTCAAGCATGCTCAAAAAATCTCTCTAACTCTCCTCCCGATGTCCTCTCAACATCATGTCTTGCACACTACCCAATGCATTCTTTTATAATCTGAAAATGACATCCCCCCCCCAAAGTGTCTTTTCACCTTCCTAACCCTAGATCCAAAGGATAAGATTAGATCTTGCCTTTTTCAAGATCAAGGGTCATGATCCATTCCCTCCAAAATGAATCACTTGAAATATCAAAGTGATTTCACTTTATTACATAAGTGATTTATGAAAATAAAGTCACTTTAAAAATAGAAGGTACACTTTATTAAAAAAGTCACTTTAATAAAAGAACCACTTAAAACAGCTTTATAAAAACTATTACAAAGTTAAGTGTCTGGTAGTGTAAACATTAAGGTAACATCCCCATACAAGACAAAACATGCAGAGTACCTCCTAAGCTAAAAACTAATAGTAGCCGGGACTCATTTTTTACTCCATAGTGATGTCCATGGGCGATGTTGGAGAAATTTCTATTTTCGACACACTAGTTTAGTGGGAGTTAACTGACTAGTTCTATTTTAGACTTTATATTTTTACCATCACTATTATCCATGCATGAATTCCTAAGGAAAGCTAACTACTTGATTGCTTTTCTTAATTATGGAATGTCTTTCCCTATATATCAGTGTATTCCACTCATTCATTGTATCATATTGATCATGATCTATGTATCAATCATCAACTCATTGGAGTAGTGTGAATATATTTTCTCATTCTTCCATATTGAATCTCTCTTCCTTTCTTGCTAAGCTTTGTTTGTACTTGCTTTAGATATATATCCTATCCAGGTTTCCATGAAACACTGACCAGTATGAAATATTCTAGGTAAAGTTCCCGGAAGAATTGTTCCATTGCATAGATCGGCTATAGGAGGATCCTAAATTCAAAGAACGCGTCAAGAAGATATGTACTTGGGACACAGAGAATATCGCAACACTTCATCGATTGGATCACCAAATTACGTGAGCAGTTGATTTCTGGGTTAGAACGACTCTGGAAGGGCATATCATTGAATTCGCAGCTGAGAATCACCAATATTTTTCATGGGAGGAAGAGATTTTCAATAAAGGTGCATGTGGGAGATCGTTGAGATAAATTCCTGTATGGATCAAAGCATTCTTGATGGAGGACGGTGTTACACATTATTTTGGTCACCGTGGTGATGTGTCTACAAGCATGTATTCAGACTTTCAAAAGGATCTTTCCCATGAGAAAAGTAATTGGTTTCCTACTCTATAAGGCTTGTTTTTAGAAGGACGTCCCAGGCTAGTAGTATTATACAGTGCATAAATGCTAATTTTTGCAGGCTTCTCTAAACCTAGCATGTGGGATTTTTGCGAGCTGCTATAAAGACAGGGTGCGGTGGCATTCTAAAACTAAGAAAAAGGAAGAAGTTCATGAAAGTTAATGAAGGAATATTCTAGAATATAAGGTGGCATCCATGTGGTTGATATCCTACTCACCTCTCTAATTTGGTGGGATCATCTTGATCTTGTTAACCATCTCTCTTTCTCCTATATAATGATGTATTTCTCATGGAAAATGTTAAGCATTAAGTAAGAAAAAGTATTAAGAAAGAGAAATTAAGGAATGATTAAGTTTGAATAGGCTGTGAATTGTGTGAGGTACTCTACATCATATTCTTGAAGGCTTCATCTCAGCTTATCAATTTATTGTGGATAATCTTCATGCAAGATTGGAGCAAGTGTGTGTGTCAAGATCAAGGGCCACCAAAAGGGAACGTAGCGACATCAAGGTTGTTTGGTTGTATCTTCCACTTTATTTTAATATAATACATGTATAAGTCTCCATTGAATATACTATTATTTCTTTCAATTTGGCTGGTTTGTGTTCCATTACAGGATCAATAGCACAAGAGCACCAGAGTGAAGCAGGACAACAAAGTCATAAGGAAGTGATATTCAAAGGTATGTTACTCATCCTTTCTTTGATGGTAGATTCAATTATTAGAGCTTCTAGAAAGTTCCATGTCATGTCTTGTGTTGTTCTAGGTATAGGTGGATCTAGGGAGATCATTTTATGTCTGCATTTACCAATATATCCAATAACAAAATTGGCGACTCCGCTGGGGATACGATTTATTTTTTATTTTTTGTTGTCCATTTTCCCTTAGCCTATCTTTTTTCATTTTGTTTCAGTCTATGAGTCTGTAAGGGATCGATCCAGACTCTATGGCCCTGAAAGTTTCCTAAATTTATTTACTCTCTTTCCAATTTTCTTGTGTTTACGGACATTTCTGCACTACACTCCATATGTCACCTACAGAAACTTTAGATTATCGCACCCTAACTATTTAGGCCTGTGCGGAATTTCCGCACCCTACCCATTGCTAGCCTTCAGAAACTGGTGATTTCCACACTGTAACCTACTTTTGACCTGCAACGGTGTCTGTAAATTTTTTTGGATTGGGTCTTGATTGTCTTTTGATTTCCATTTTTTCCTTGATCACCTGGGGGGAACTTTTGAGGTCAGTATTTGATTGATTGATGAATTTAAAACTTGCTTTTTTATTTTTTTTCAAAGATTGTGAACCCTTCATTATCATTTTGTAATTTTTTGCTTCTTGATTTTTATCAACACGAATATAATCTCTGATCATAGATCTAGGTGCTTGATTGATTAAAAGTCTTTCATCAGAGTGAAATTTTGGATTACTTTACATTTTTTGGATTTCATGTTGATTTGAAAGCTATTGCTTGTTTGCATTTGATAAACACTTTCTTGTCATCTTTGTTTTTATCTTCATTGAAAGTTTGATTTGTGTTTCTGTTGAGTGTATCTATTTTATTTGATTACATTTCCTTTCTTTAGTATACCTCAGATCTGGTTCTGAAAAATAAAATTAAAGTCATTTATTCTTTTTAAGTAATTATTCATAAAAAAAAATGCATTCAAAACTAAAAGAGAACAAAGTGAGAAATTTCATTGTTTATGATTGTTTGGAATTGTAGTTCATTCAAGAAAAGAAATTATATTTTGTAGCTTTCGTGTTTCTGGAAAGATATCTTCTCCCTATTGTAGATAGAATTAATTGAATGAAAGATTGCATCATTCATATCTATTTTCATATTATTGGGTCAAGGTCTCTCACAACATTGGTTTCATCTCCATCTCCCTCTTGAGTAAACAACAACCTCTAAAAAGCATTGCGTAATTTAAAATTTCACTTAGTAACACCAACATTAGTTAGGCTAGCACTTTGGGATAGGCTGTGAGACACACTCTCAAAAGCACAAAAACAACAATAGCATATTGTGATAGGGAGTGTTCAAATCCATTTGCAACATTTTGTCCTGGGAATCCCTTCTCACACAAGGGTCAAACCTGAGGTCGCATTGAGACTGACAGAGTTACGCACCCTCTTTAATTTTTCTTAGTGTAGAGATTACACGTATTACAAGGGGTATCTTGAAGGTATATCCACAATGATGAGTCGAATCCTCTCAAGTTGATTTCGGGCTAGATGCCCTGCCTTTGTGCGTGGATCGGACTGTTAATTGTTTCCCCAGGCATCACTATTTTTCTTGGTAGCCAGTTTCCTATAATTTTATGGTCTTACATGAGGTGACTTTGGAGGGGAAGCTCTTCCCGGTACCAGGAATTGACGTTCGCCAGAATCACTCGGGCTCCTTGGAGGGTATACCCACGATTATGTGTGGGAGCTTGCACCAGGGTGTAAGTCCATTAAGAAGGTCGTCAATGTAACTTTTCTACCCTATCTATCCTATCCCCTTCTTGTCTTGACTTTGCGACGTTGGATTTCATCACCATATAGTGACCTCAAAATAAAAATGTTTGTTTACCTGGTTTGATTCCTAGATTTTATTAGCGAGTATTGTTTGTTTTCATAGTTGGCCATAGATTTTTTGCGTAAAATATTTGGCTCGGCCAACATCGACCCTCCACGTTGTTTGCATAGGGTCTAGGGAATTCCTTCCAAAAATATGGAGGATTACCTCCCTCTACCCCCGCAATCACCAAAGGGCTCTTCTCAACAGAGCGAGGTCCAGGATACTATAACCTCACAAGAGGAAGGTTTCGCCTCTTTAGAAAGTTTCTGAATTGCTTCTAATTCTCTAGAGGCTTTCCACATTCCTCCTGGATACAAGAGACGTATTCTCCGTATGAATTCATCTAGAGAACTTGTTGTTAACACTTCTGCAATACTGAGCGGACCCCATTCAGGCCCTAGAATCGGGGATCCTCTTTGGACTACCAATATATTTAGAAGCCTGCCTTGCATGGTGCGGGACCTTTACGGCTCAGGGGTAGGTGTTGATATAGTTGTTGTATCACAAATAGCCGAAGTGTCTACTACTTACATGGTGCCACCAAACCACTTTTCGGGTGTAACCAGCCATATCAGCGTCATTCTAGACACACATTCTGTTGGTCCTAGCTCGACCTTTTCTTTCCATATGTCCCATTCTACTATGGTCCCGCACGTTACAAATATTCCTACCGAGAATGTGGTGGTTGGAAAATCTCCCATTGGTACACTACTCTCATCTAGACCTATCACGTGACTTCCTCCTAGGTATCACATTTTGAATCCTTCCACTGCTTTCCCTACCTAGGTCCCATCTAGACTTTCTGGACTTTTTGTTCAACCTGGGTGCAATGTTTCTACCGGTTTTGTTCCTACACCTTCCCAGTTCCTCTCCGAAGGGTCTTATCCACCTTTACCCAGGGGATCTAGCTCACTCCAATCTAATTGGAAGCACCCATCATCCATTCATTTCTGGTTACCATATTCTCGTTGGAGGGAAATCTAATGTTGGGGGGTATCCTCTACTTGGAGGACAACCTCAGGTTGGACTCTATAACCCACTGTATGGACAAAACACATCCAGATCATTATCCCACCTTTGGAATCTCCTTTCCCAATGAAATCCACAATCATCCAGGGGGAAACAACCTCAAAGAAACCCTTTTATACCCCCTCACTCAGGCCATCCATATCTGGGTTCTTTGGGTTCCACTTGGGGTCCACATGTTCAGTCTAGTGTCCCTTTTCAAAGGAACATTTCCAACCAGCCAACCCTATGGGCTACATGCCTCCAAATCCTCGACTGAATCTAACAAGACACTCCACGTACATGTAGATTGTTTACGGTCCTATTGGTATACCAACGGGTCTTCCTCCCCAAAGTCACCAGTACCCTCAAGTGAATAGACAACTTCCTTTTCTAGCCACTTTGGATCTACCTGATTTGTCTAGGATCTTGAATGATCCTATCTCACATTCATCCCATTGGCTCATACGACATTCCCAAACTTGATGGTAAACTAGGAGAAGACCCACACAACTATGTCATGACTTTTCACCTTTGGTGCTCGTCCAACTCTTTGATGGACAACTCCATTCGGTTACGTCTCTTTTAATGAACTCTCACGAGTTCAGCTGCAAAGTGGTATATATAATTACCATGAGGTTTCTTTAATGACTTCAGCACCCTTGCCATGGATTTTCTCACATATTACCAATTGCCCATCTCCTATGAGACAGGAGCCGGTATTTTGAGTTCCTTTAAGCAATATTCGGCCACTCATATTTCTGATCACATCCATGAATGGAGACGAATACAACGTTTGATCAAACTCGACCTTCCTGATCAATTATTGACTAAATGGTTCACTAAATCATTCGTGAATGAAATATCCTGTGATATTTCCATGGGTGGCGTTGTCATTGAAGAGAAGGTGATTAGTCATGCTCAGTACCTAGATATGGTTTATTCTCAAACATACACTCTTTACTACTTTCTCCCTGATGATCCTCTCCCATCCACCACCGCTACCACAATAACCCCAGTTGCTTCTCATGTTGTTGATGGTGTGATTGGCACCTTCCATGTTGATGCTAAATCCACATCGACCACTCACACCAATCCCAAATCTCCTGCTTCTAATGTTCAAATTTCTCCAATTCCTACTCCTTCCACCGACAAAACTTCTAAGGTTAACTCTGTTCAATCCACCCCTACCAACAAAAGTAAATCTAAAAAAGGAATGGGTAATAATAAGGAGGATAGAAATAATAATCCACAATCCAATAAACCCAAGACCCAGTCTTTTGATGATAAGGATAAGTGTAAACCTCAATATCCTTTCCTTATCTATGGTGATGATCACTACAAAAAAGACTATCCAAGACGCGTTCAGGTCACTAAGTTCCTTCAAGGGACCAAAAAACCTCCCACTTCTGTCATTTTTTCACAATCTTTCCCATCTCAATAGTAGGCTCAATTTGTCATTCATGACCAACCCTCTCCTTCTACCACTTCATATGTCCTTATCTGTACTGGTAATTCTACCAAGAACGATATTTCCATCACCACTCGATCCAAATATTATTCTCCTTCAAAGGATAAAGTTGATGATTTACCACCTTCGTTGGTTAAACCTCCTCCTTCAACTTCACCTCCCAATGGTCCTCTTCATCTCAAATGATTGTGTCCCGATACATTTCTCCTCCCTCCTCCAAAGGGCATTGTTCCAAAGTCTATGATCAATCCTCATGCACGCGCTGCTCAAAACTACAGTATTGTAGAATATCTTACGCAAGCACCCTTTGCGATGTCATCTCTCAAAGTCATTCAAAGTTGTCTCACTCAACAAAAATCACTGTTAAAGGCCATCAGTGGAATTGATCCCACAGATACAAATTATATAATATTTTACTTGGAATATCACATTCCAAGGCTACCTCCTCAGTTAGCATTTTAGATTCAAGTTGTTGTCGAAAACAAGAACATTTGTATAACCTTTATTGACGAGGGCGCTTCGACATGCGTCATGTCTGTTTATTGTAGGAATACCATTGACTCTCCCCCCTCACTGAATCACACAATACACTTAAGTATTTCAATGGTTTTGGTTTTAAACCCTATGGTGTTCTTCCCTCATTGTCTATTACATTGCAAGGAAAATTGGTCAATGTAGAGGTCGAGGTCTTTAATGCACCTCTTCACTATAACCTCTTACCTGGCCATAGTTGGATTGATTCCATGCATGTCATCGTTTCAACCCTTTTCCATGTGTTGTGTTTCCCACATCAAGGAAAATTCATTATGATTGACCAAATGGCCTTTTTCAACTCTGATTCTCGTACTAGCAATGTGCCATTTATCTCGAAGACACCTCCTAGGTACGAGAATGTCGGTGTGGGTCTCCTAAAATATTCCACTCTAATGGGTACCTTCCCAATACCACCACCCTATGTTCCACCTCCTTTTTTCGCCTCGATCAACATGATTTCCACCTCCATTGGCAAAAACCTTGTGTCTTATGACCCATGGATAGTACTCGATCCTGGTGATTATCTTTGCTATGGCAAACAAATGCCTTTAATTCCGGTTGAATATGGTTATCAAGACATTCAATTTGCAACACCATCTACTCCCTCTCTTCGTTATTCATCTCCCAATCCATTTCACGCCATCTTTCCTATGGATGAAATGATCATGTCAATTATGTCTATGGAAGATACCCCATGGGACAATGGATGTCATCGTTCCATCCTCTTCCTAGAGAAACACACCATAGAGAGTTACCAATGGATTTTGACTTCGTTGACCATTGTTGTCATTTCCTCTGTTCCCGAGTCAACACACGATGTGATTTATGAAGGGAACTAGAGTAACATTTCACCCATTGTTCCTCTTGACATATCCATTAAACCTAGAGTTGTCAAAAATGTTCACATTGGAGCCACGTGTTCTGATGATGAAGTCATCACTTATAAAGCTATTTTTCAAGAATTCTGTGAAGTTTTCACTTGGAGCTACAAAGAGATGCTAGGTATTGACCTCGATATCATTGTGCATTAAATTAAGACCTACCTGGATGCTAAACCCTTTCGGCAGAGACTTTGCCCAATCCACCCTCATAAAGTCGCCACTATCAAGCTCGAAGTCGAAAAACTTCTTAAAGTCGACTTTATCTATCCTGTGGCTTTAACTAATTGGGTATCCAATCTAGTTTCAGTCAATAAAACACAAGACACGATCTGTGTATGTGTCAATTATAGGGATATTAATAAATCTTGTCCTAAGAAAAATTATCCAACCCGCTTCATTGACCAAATCTTTGACGATTGCGCCAGGAGTGAAATATTCTCTTTAATGGATGGTTTCTCCAGCTATAATCAAATTAATATTTTTCCCACGGATCAACACAAGATTGTTTTCATCTGTCCTTGGGGTACCTTTGCCTACCAGAAACTGCCTTTCGGTTTAAAGAATGTTGGAGCGACGTTTCAACACGCTATGTATTATGATTTTCATGATATCAAGAACATTGTAAAACCATATCTCGATGATCTACTGGCCCATTCCATGCGTCGGCAAGATCACCCGACCCATCTTTGAGCCATTTTCATTTTCTATCGTTACTATCGTATACGTTTAAAGCCACACAAATGTATTTTTTTGTGTGGAGTCTGGTCAACTTCTAGGTTTTATTTTGTCACTTCACGGAATTATGGTGGACACTTTGAAGGTTGAGGCTATCCTTAATCTACCTCCTCATTCTACACTTCGCCATCTCAAAAGTTTGCAAGGGAAGGAAAAATATTTGCGTCGATTCATCCCCAATTACGCTGAGTTAATGTTAGGATTTACTCGACTATTGAAGAAGGATTACACATTCGTATGGGATGAAATTGCCAACAAATCCTTCGAAGCTTTGAAATTTTTCCTAACCTGTACACCACTACTTTTCCCACCTGATTATAGTCGAGATTATTTCCTCTACCTCGTCGCTCCGTACGTTACCATTGCGATGGTTTTAGTCCAAGAAGATGATTCACACGATGAACATGTAATTTATTATTTGAGTCAGAGTCTCATGACTACCGAAGCCAACTACCTACATTCAATATGTCCAACATTTCCATCACTATATCCTATAACATAGAACCACTGTCATTTCTGATTGCAACCCTATGCAACATATCCTTACACGCCAATTACTTGGGGAAAAGTACTCCAAATGGATTGTGATTCTCCAGGAGTTTGACTTAGATTTTGAACACCCTAAGTCTAAGAAATCATTGGTTTTCACCAAACTGATATGTGACCTTCCCTCCAGTGAGACAGAAAATGTGGCAGAGGATTCCTTTTTTGATGAATCCCTTTTTTTGATCAGTTATGATGACGTTTGGTATAGAGATATTATCATCTATCTCTAGACTCAAAATTTTCGGCGCAACCTTTCTAGAACAAACCGTCATCATATACAGTATCAAGTCCATCAATACATAATTCTCAGTGACACTCTTTATCGTCGTGGTTTTGACTCTATTTTCTGACAATGTCTCATCTATGATGAGCCTAAGAAAGATTTGAATGACTGCCACTCTGGATCATGTGGTGGTCATATGTTTGGTTATGCCACTGCCCAAAATATCCTCTGAGTCAGGTACTTCTGGCCTTCTTTGTTTAAATACTGCATCATTTCCATCTAGAAGTGTCATGCTTGTCAAACATATAATAACAAGATATGATCTCAACCTGCTCCTTTACACCATGTAGTTTCCATTGGTCCTTTCGTAAAATGGGGCATTGACTTCATGACATGTAACCCTCACTCAATCAAGGGGCATGGATACATCATCGTATCCATGGATTATTTCACTAAATGGGTCGAGACGATGCCTACATTCGATAACACTAGAAAAAATGAAGCACTTTTCATATTCAGTCATATCATCACTCGATTTGGAATCCCGCAAGATATCCCTACTGATCATGGTAGACATTTTCGAAATTTGATGATGCCCGAGCTTACTAAATAGTTGGGTCTTCGACATTAAAGCTCAACCCCCTATTACCCACAGTCCAATAGCCAAGTTGAAGCGATAAACAAATTTCTTATCACTATGTTTCGACGGATAATATGAATTCACAAGACAAGTTGGAACATGATGTTGTTTTCATCATTATGGGCCTATGAGACATCTGTAAAGTCTGCCACAAGGTTTACACATTTCCAATTATCGTATGGTATCAAAGTTGTTATGTCAATTGAATGTGAGATACCATCTTTGAATCTAGCTGTTGAAATTCTCCCTAACACCTCTGCAGAAGAGGAACGTTTATTGTACCTAATGCAATTAGATGAAACCCGTCGTGATGCCACCCTGGTTATTGAAGCTCAGAAAAGTGTGTCAAATCCCAATATGACAAGCATGTCAAGCCACGTGTTTTCTCTGAAGGTGATGTAGTTCTCCTCTATGAAAAAGATCATGATTTACTAGGGGCCGGAAAATTCAAGGCTACGTGGCGAGGTCCTTATATTCTCAAATGAGTGTTGGAGAAGGGAGCTTATGAGTTAGTGGATTATGATGGAATTCCTTTGAGTGAGCTTAGGAATGGGTTTTACTTAAATAAGTACTATTCTCAGGACATATTTTCATGAGTGCTTGTATTTTTCTTGTATCATACTATTGTGTGCTACTTTTGTGTGCTTTTTCGTTATTTGGTTTCGACCCCCAGTTGCTTACCTTGCGTTGCGCTTGGTTTCTAGATGTCGGTGCCTTCGCTACCCTACATTTTCTTCACTGATGGAACTAGTCATAGTAATCAGAACTTAGCATCTGTTGCTTGGGCACTCTATGCACCAACGAATGAGTTAATCAGTCTACACAGTGTATGCCTTGGTTGTGCAACTAAAAATATCACTGAATATAGTGTAGTCATCGAATTGTTGACCGATGTTATTTCACTTGGAATACATCACCTAGATGTACGGATTGATTCACAGTTAGTGTTGCTATAGTTAAATAATTTCTATGCTATCCTATGTCCTACTTTGTTACAGGTATATATAGGAATTCGCCTCTTGGAATGTTACTTCGATTACATTGAATATCAACATATTCCTAGATGTATAAATACATTAATAGATACATTGGCTAATTATGTGTTAGACATACATTTGAGACACATGTAAATCCAACCACAATTCACATTAAAGCAAGTAAGATGGTAGAAGCCTCATGTATATATAAAACGATAAAAGTATTTTACAAAAAAGTGTTTTCGTCCGAAGACCAAAAATATCAAAATGAGAAGCACTTGGCTTCATATACAAAATATCATCAAGAATGTTTCTCATAGTAGCACACTAATACCCATGCTACCAAACGAAGTAGTCGAATAAGTGAACCAGATACGTCCACAATATGGCGTTGATAACGCCTCAGAATATCAACGATGGAGATGTCTGGGATATCTGTTGTCAATCCCTCTAGGTTTTGATCGATTGCCTCATAGTCACCAACATCCCATCCTGCTACCATGGCTACTTCCCCTCATCTCTGAATAGGGGATGTACCCATAGGTCGGTGTGGCCCTACATCTGCATTGTCAAAAAAACTTGATTAGTCATTGGATTGAAAGCATAAAAAACATTTTATATTTCAAAATTCATAAAAACAAAATGTGTTTCTTACCTAGGTCTCCCCACTGAAATCCCTCATGTAGAACCAAGTCGGGTTCACCTATGAAATCCAACCCATCATATGCATAATCATCCACCATCAGAAGTTGAGGGCTCAACCAATCAAAAAATACATCATTATACTTCACGATGGGGGTGACCACATGCCGAGCCATGAGGTCACACCACCTCTTCATCCTTGGATCTCGTGGAGCCCCATTCTACCTATAAACGTAAATGGGGGACCCTATCTAGGAAGAAATACATTAATATAGACCTGTATCCAAATTGTTTCAGGTCCCCTTTCTTTCATTTTGTCAGTTGTGTCTTCATGCTACGAAGAACTCTGTCGCTCCAGTTAAACACCCGAGGCTCCATGCACTCCACTGCATATTGAAACTAGGTTTGGAGGGCCATGTGATGAGATTCACTCCTCGCCATACGAAAAATGGTAAAAATAATAGTCTGGAGGGGTAAATCTCGAACACCCTTGATGGCAACTTTTCCCTTGTGTCTCTCTGCCTCAGGATCAGAGTATCGACAGAGATACTCACTCGTTGGTAGACCACCACCTATGCCTCCTATCAAGGTCACATGAGATCCATGACAAGATAATCATGCCAAGAAATATATATCCTCAATATCTAAGGATAGTACGTGGGTACCCACATGAAACACGTGTTGGTCCACTTCCCACATGTGGACTAAATACTCCAGTAACCTCAGTTGGGCCCTCATGCCCTGGATTTTAAAGAACTTTAGTAACCCACACTGGCGGAGGGAATTTACGGTACCCTGGTCATTCACGAAAATGAAATCATCATATTTGTGTTCTCGCTCCCTCCACTACATCATTTTGATGATCAAAAACCTGTATTGGGACAATAAAAGGGAGTTAACATCCTCATTTCCTTCTTTGAAAAGTTTTTATTGGCTAAACACGTATGAATAAAATTTGATTTTCAGCCGCCACTGGTGGATTATTAAACATAGTGCGGGGTTTACGCAGGTAAACCACGAGCCACCTAAAAAAACCTATGGTTTCCGCAAGTCCTGATATAGCTCACCTGTGGTGGGCCCAGTGCACACCTACCGACCTAAAACTCAACTTAAAAATCAATTTTACCCCAATAAAAATGAAATTTAATCCATCGAAAAGCAAGAGGACAAGGAGATTACCATTTTGATAGAATCCATTCGTTGAATGGTCGCACGTACCTCCCGCAATAGATAGTCGAAGTCTGAGGTAAAAATAGGCTTTCTAGGCAAGTTTTGGGCAAAATGTGAATGAGATAGTAAAAAAGCTATTTTACCTATATTTATTTCATTTTTTATTTTTTCTATTAATATTTCATTTTATTTTATGCATTTTATCCAAAACCTAAAGGTCTAATGGTCTCGTGAGTGTTTTTTTTTCTCGCATATGGAAGAACTAGGATCCTGAACAATGAAATACAGATATTTTTCTTGATTTGTTTTTTTGTTTGTGGCATGTACAAGTACTTTTTAAGGTTTTTCAAGAAAACCTCGATCCTAGTCTTTGTTTGTTCTCGTGCTCGAAAATCGATGAGAACGCAACTGAGTATACTTTTGTCATATTTTCGTACTCGTCATGGTAATATGGAAAAACGAATCTCATGGAGTATCCTTTAAGCTCTTTTCACGCTCCATAAAAACGCAAAGATTGTCGAGTGACCTTGTTATTTTAACACTCATAAAATTATTTGAAGGAAACGTTTGATGTGCGATAGTTTATCACTTTTTCAGTCTCATCGAACTACTTTACAAAAAATGAACTGAAAGAGTTCTCTTTAAGTGTTTTTCAGACTCTCTAAACATGAAAAACCTCGAGTTTTCTATCTTTGGACTCGTTAAACAAACATCGAAAGACCCATATGGGACCAAACCACTCCTTCTTAGGGTTTTTTAAACATACTCCAAGGGACTCGTCCAAAGGATGATCTTACATCAACAAGCATATGTTATCCTCCTCAATCTTTCGTAAAAATAAAGAGGTACTCACGAGAAATGGTGGGGGGAAATTTGGGAAATAAATGTGTCTCTATATTTGTGTTTAGTGGCAGTAATAGTTTCTCTTGAACATGACACCCCCTTCATCATTGAACCCGGGTTGGGAAATTCATTTTTATCTCGTCTTACCTTCTACATGTTCATATCTTGGGTCATCTTTGAGTCAATGTTGCCAAGTCCATTGTCATGTCATTCATATGTTCAAGATAATTCCAACCTTGCACAAGCCTTCTATCGAGTCAGCCATCTGTAGTTATCAATTCTTACCATGTCGGCCTTCCCTGTGTCATTTTCAAATCATTTTCATACTTTGATCTACCCTAAATATGTTACTTATTTTGTGTCATTTATGGGGGATACATCAAGGCCCTCTTGTGACGATTCTTTTTCTGTCGACTTCAACTCATCATCTAGGAATAAGACCTAGAAATCATTTAGTACCTTAGACCATGCATGCCTCAATGGAAGGTTTATTTTCTTTAGACAGTGGATTCACATCATTGGTCCCTGATCGAGAGATAATATCGAGTGTTCGACTTCAGCTTGTTTATTCGCATTTGATGGATTGTACTGAGGTACCTTGGGAGTCATTGACATCAATGGTGATTTCCCTCACACTTGTTAACAATTTTCCTCAATGACCAGTAATCAAGTGGTTTCTACCATTTTTGACTTCAACACCTGTAATCGCATGGCTAGATTCATACCTACGGACGAAGGGATTGAAAACCTTGGATCTCATCATTTTGGTCTAGGTTGTGATGGAATATTTATGATTTGTATTGACACATAGATCCACTTTGTATATCTCGTGGCTATGTCCAAATTGGCATTTTCTAGAGCATAGATCCACAGTGTATTCATGGTGGCTATGTACAATATTAATGACATGGATCCACGGTGTATTATTGGTGGCCATGACTGACATTTATGGTTTAAATCATTTGTAGTATGAGCATGGGAATGCCTACCTCATAAATGGTATAATATTGCACAAATGCTTGGTTGTTTGCAGGTTCTCGATTGGTGTGCTACTTGTTTCTGACACACACACACGTTCTACAAAGCATTTCAGCTGTCACATATTCCAACCTCATACTTTGGGGGGCATTGTTTTACACATTATTTTGGTCACCCTGGTGATGTGTCTACAAGGATTTATTCAGCCTCTCAAAAGGATCTTTCCCATGAGAAAAGTAACTGGTTTCCTAATTTACAAGGCTTGTTTTTAGAAGGACGTTGCAGGATAGTAGTATTATGCAGTGTAGAAATGATGATTTTTGTAGGCTACTCTAAACCTAGCATGTGGGGTTTTCGCAGGCTGCTATATAGATAGGGTGCGTCGACGTTTTAAAATTGAGAAAAAGGAAGAAGTTCACGAAAGTTCTAGAAGGAATATTCTAGAATATGAGGTGGAATCTGTGTGGTTGAGATCCTTCCCACCTCTCTGATTTGGTGGGATCATATTGATCTCTTTAACCATCTCTCTTTATCCTATATAATGATGGATTTCTCATGGAAAAGGTTAAGAATTAAGTAAGCAAAAGTATTAAGAAAGAGAAAGTAAGGAATGATTAAGGTTGAATAGGCTATGAATTGTGTGAGGTACTCTACATCAGATGAATGAATGCTTCATCTCAACTTATCAAGTTGTTGTGGATCATCTTCATGCAATATTGGAGCAAGTGTGTGTGTCAAGAGCAAGGCCCATCGAAAGGGAACTTAGCAACATCAAGGTTGTTTGGTTGTATCTTCCACTTTCTTTTAATATAATACAGTGGCATGTTTATTTCCCATAAAATCATTCCCATTTTATAAAATGATTCCTTGATCACATGTATAAGTCTCCATTGAATATACTATTATTTCTTTCACTTTGGTTTGTTTGTGTTCCATTGCAGGATCAATAGCACAAGAGCACCGGAGCGAAGCAGGGACAACAAAGTCATAAGGAAGCGATATTCAAAGGTATGTTACTCATCCTTTCTTTCATGGTAGATTCAATGATTAGAGCTTAAGGAAAGATCCATGTCCTATCTTTTTTTGTTCTAGATCTAGGTGGATCTAGGGACATCAGTTTACGTGCATTTACCAATATATCCAATAACAGAGGGGATGTTCACTATTCCCTCGACTGAGATGACATCCTAGACACTTGTGCTTGGGATGGGGTGAATTTGGGGTAGGATCATGACCTAAGAAGGGGAAATGGTTCTTTGACAGACAAGGGAAGATCAATAAAAGAACGCAAGAAATGAGTGAGTCTTGAGGAGAGACACCATAGTTGAGAAGTGGTCGTGTGGAAAGGTAAAGAAAGAAACAAACAAGTCTGAGGTGTTGCGGAAAGAGATCAGATCAAGAGGAACAAATGAAATAAAGAAGGAAGAGTTGAGGAAGGTAAGAAGACAATAAAGACTATCCAGTCTAAGATTACAACAGAGAGAAGCGCAAAGAGAAAGGATTCCCATAGTCGGTGGACAAGAAGAGGAGTGTGTAGAATTAAGAGAAGATGAAGTAGGTTCGAATCTTGTAGAGGACCAAGAAGATTCAACAACAATATCAAGAAATATCGGGAATTAGGCCGAGAATATTGCTCCATAGGAAGAAAACGAGAACCCCCAAATCAAAGAAACCCACCTAGAAATTAGTGAAACCAGCCCCGAATCACTTATTCCCTAAGTTCCCTCTACACATGTGGTAATATCTATACCGCATACTTATGCTATATCTACTCCATCACATCTAGTTAGTCATTCACAGTCTGTAAATGTAAACACTAGAAGGATATTGGGATCCCCTGGCATATGTTAGGGTCCTAACCCACACATAGGTAGAACAATATATTCGGATGTCATAAAGGTCAATATTAATAAGGCCTTTCAATAAAATAGAATAAGGTAGATGTAAGAATACCTAATAGAAGCTTCTGCTTCTAGAAGGATCTTCCTCTAGATGCTTATTTTTAGTATAAATAGGAGTCGAGGGTATGAGAACCCTAGCTTGGATATTATTGTAATAGATCTCTGCTCAATTGGAGGTTTCCCCCTCAAAAAGGCCCATGAAAATTGATTTCAGATTCAAAGTGTTATTTATGTTGTTATTCTTATATCATTTCAGTGTTAGTGTGGTGAATGTTCTAGTTATATTGTTGTTATTCTGCCATTACTAGCATTTTATTTTTGTTCTCCATACATTTTATATCTGGTATATTACAAGTGGTATCAGAGCACTTTCCTCGAAAGAAAGTGTGCGTTAATTTTTTTTTCAGGGTAGAGACTTATTCTGGCGTCTTTAAGCCACAAATATATGTCATTACACGCGTAAACCCATGGTTGAGGGATTCATACACATAAGAAATACAAGTGGTACTTAAGAGCACATCTGTTGGCCACCCCTTTAACCCCTGTTGGTACCCCTTTGAGTGGTAGCGCATTAGACAGTACCTGTGTACGGATCAACCTAGATTACCTGAAGGCCTCTGTAGATAAATTGATCGTTCGCCTGACTGTTATAGTGTCACCGAGAATAACACTCAGGAAGATACTCTCTAGTACCTGGGTAATTAGGTAGTATGACTAAGGGTACGGTATATCCTCCTTAGTTAGTGCCCTGAGATATTGGGCCGAGTACTACTGTTGGACCCCACATGTATATCAGAGAGCTATAGCACAGGGCAAACCCTTGTCTGTAGAACCCTTGAATACATAACCCTTGGGGACAGAAACATAAACAAATTAAAACAGACAAGATCTATTGCCACACAAATGTGTTCGGGTTGCCAAGTAAATACACATTTCTTTATGGTTAAGCATTTGGGCATTTTATCTCTACAGTATTCTTCAGAACGAAGTATAACTCCGTAAAAAAAAAAAAAAGTCTGGAATTTTTTTCACCATTATTTCATACCTATTCCATTGGATTCATCTCTTTTCCCTTATCACATTCATCCATATCATTTTTTTTGGTAAATGTTTTTTAACCCGTCCGCCCCTTTTCAGTTCCCCCATCCTCATGGCCCATACTCGTAGTGAAGACTTGGAAGCTCACTTCAACGCCTTGCAATCTAGTCTCATTGAGACCCAACAATAAGTGAAACAACTCAGTGCCAATGTTGTCACCATCAATAAAACCATGCAGTCCTCAATGGGTGAAATCAAACAAGACCTCACCACCCAACTTGAATCAGTCTTTTTAGCACTCTGCACCAAACTACATATCCCTACAGATAACCCTTCCTCTTCCTCACCCCCACATACTGAAGGTGACCATTTCTCTCATTCCCATACCATGCAGAACCATCACTTTCAACGTGACCTACGCCTTCCATGGGTGGATGTGACCAAATTTGATGGCTCGAACCCCATTGGTTGGGTAACCCAAATGGAACATTACTTCTCTTTATACAGCATTACAGATGATTTGGCCAAACTCCGGTATGGTGTTCTCCATCTATATCAAGAACGTTGGCAATGGTGACAATGGAGAAAAAATTCTCGTCAAGAGTATATTTCGTGGACACAATTTGTGATAGAGCTTTATGAACGCTTTGACACTGACACCAACCATTTGTTCCATTTGATAAAGCTGAAACAATTAGGAATAGTGGAATACTTTATAGCTGCATTTGAGTGCCTGTCTTTTAGAACAGAGGGCATGTCTGATCCCTTTTTTCGAGAGTGTTTTATCAGCGGCCTCAAGGATGAAATTCGGGCCCATGTCCTCATGGCTCGGCCTAAGAGTTGGGTGGAGGATACCAAAAGAGATAAAAAAAGCACAAAATATTGTATCTTCTCAAAACCACAAACCCTCCTTCATCCCTCACCCTAAACCAATAAATCCCACTACTCCCTCTGCTCCACTAAAGATCAAAAAATTAACCCAAGATGAAATGGATGAACACCAACTTAAAGGCCTTTGTTATAACTATGATGACAAATATTTCTTGGGCCACAAGTGTAAAGAATAAAATATTTTTATGGCCATCTCCGAGGAGATTTCAGAAGAAGATGAAGAAACTCCCTCTCTGTCTGAATCACCTGAATCCACTGACATAACCCCTCCCTCAGACCCTCCTGAAGTAGAACCATTCATTTCCCTCAATGCTCTCATTGGCTTCTCCACTCCCCAAACCCTCAAGCTAATTGGTTACATCAAGCATCGGAATGTCATCATTCTGGTTGATAGTGGAAGCACCCATAATTTTATTCATCGCTGCATTGCCCAAGAAACTCATTTCTACATCCATGCCATCAATAATTTCCAAATGATGATTTCCAATGGTGGTTCAATGAAATGTGGAGGGCGTTGTAAAAATGTGTGTCTCCAAATTGGTGACTACCACCTGAAATTGCATATGTTTGCTATCGACATGGGAGGTTATGACATTGTGCTGGGTGCAGACTCGCTAAGTACTTTGGGTCCCATTCTCATGGATTTTAAATACTTAACCATGCAATTTGACCAGGAGGGTCACCAATATAAGTTCCAAGGCATCACCACCGGTTCACCTGAGATCATTAGTTCCCATCGCATGGAAAATCTGCTCAAAAAGGGTCATTCTGGTGTTATCGCCCAACTCCATGCCATACAAGCAACAGAGACACCCTTCGTACTGCAAGACCTCCAAGCCATCCTTTCTAAACATCAATTGGTATTTTCCACTCCCCAAGGCCTCCCTCCTTCCCATGGTGTTCATGATCATTCCATTCCCCTTGTACCAGGAAGCCTTCCTCCCAATATTCGTTTGTATCATCAGTCATTTTCCCAAAAAAATAAAATTGAGAAAATGATCCAGGAACTCCTTAATGAAGGTGTTATCCGCCCTAGTATGAGACCCTATACATCTCTTGTGGTCTCGACCTTGATGAAAGAAGGTTTTTGGTGAATATGTCCTGACTTCTGTGCCCTCAACAAACTTACCATCAAAGACAAATTCCCCATTCCTGTCATTGATGACCTCCTGGATGAATTGAGTGGCGCCCAATTCTTCACTAAACTGGATCCTCATTTGGGCTACCACCAGATACGTATGAAAGAGGAAAATATTCCCAAGACTTCCTTTAGAACTCATGAGGGCCACTATGATTTTTTGGTCATGCCCTTTGTCTTGTGTAATGCCCCCTCCACCTTCCAAAGCCTCATGAATCATGTCTTCCATCCTTTTCTCCGCCATTTTGTCTTATTTTTCTTTGATGATATCCTCATCTATAGAAAAACCTTTACATACCATCTTGCTCATGTGGATCGAGTTCTCCATCTACTCTCTCAGCACCAACTTTTCCCGAAATAGTCTAAATGTTCTTTTGACGCCTTAGAAGCAGGATACTTGGTTCATCTAGTTAGAAAAGATGGCATCAGGGTGGATTCTAAAAATATTGAAGCTATGCAATACTGGCCTCACCCAAAGACTCTTAAGAGCTTGTGTGGATTTCTAGGCTTAATAGGGTATTATCACAAGATTGTTAAGAATTATGGGAAGATTGCAACACCTCTCACTCAAAAAGAACTCTTTCACTTGGACTCCAGCCACTGCTCAAGCTTTTCAAACCTTGAATATGGCCATGTGCACCACTCTAGGCCTCGCCCCTCCCAATTTCACAAAAACCTTTGTGTTGGAATGTGATGGCTCAGGGAAAGGAATTGGTGTTGTCCTTATGCAAGAGGGTCGACCTTTGGCCTTTACCAGCAAGCAACTATCTGAAAGAAATCTGGGAAAATCCATCTATGAAAAGGAAATGTTGGCTATTCTGCATATCATGGATCTATGGCATCCATATCTATTGGGGAAATGGTTCCAAATTAAGATAGACCATCAAAGCCTCAAGTATTGTTTGGAACAATGCATTTCCTCCCCAGAAGAACAAAAATGGGTGACAACTCTTTGGATATGATTATGAGATCATTTATAAGAAAGGCAAAGACAATGCGGTTGCGGATGCACTTTCCTAAAAATATGAAGATGAAGGATCCCTTTTTTCTCTTTCATTCATTCTACCATATTTGCTCCAAGACATTCGCCAAGAATGGCTACAAGATCCCAAAAGTTCACAGTTGATCCAACAATTCCAGTCCAATGCTCCAGCTTCCCCAGGGTACTCTTGGATCCATGAGGAACTTCGATACAAAGGCTGTTTGCATTTAAGTAAACAATCAAAGCTTAAATCCACGGTACTTTCTGATCTTCATGCTACACCCACAACAAGGCACCCCGAGTTCACCAAAACCTATGACAGGGTCAAACGTTCCTTTTTCTGGGACGATATGAAATAGAACATTTGTAATTTTGTAGCTGAATGTGACGTGTGTCAATGCAACAAGGGAGAAACCGTCAAATCTTTGGGCACACTACAACCTCTCTCGATTCCACCTGTTATTTGGAAGGATATCTCTATGGATTTTATTACTGGTTTACCCAAATCGGGAAATAAATCCATCATCATGGTGGTTGTTGATCGCCTTTCCAATTAAGCTCATTTTTGTACCCTTCAACACCTGTTTACAGCATCCACGATGGCTCAAATCTTCATGGATCAAGTCTTCAAGATTCATGGCATGCCACACTCTATTGTTTCTGATCGTGACCCAAATTTCAGAAGCAATTTTTGGCAAGAATTGTTCAAGATACAAGGCACATAATTGCATCTCAGTACAACTTATCATCCCTAGACTGATGGCCAAATGGAAGTTGTCAACAAGTGTTTGGAAACATATTTGAGGTGTTTTTCCTTGGAAAAGAAAAATCAGTGGGCTCAATGGTTACCCCTAGATGAATGGTGGTACGACACTTCATACCATATAGCTACACGCATGACTCCTTTTGAAGCGGTATATGGATAGATGCCACCTTCAGTTCTCTCATACTTACCGGGTGCCTTGAAAGTCCAGGCGGTTGACCTAACACTTACAGGTCGAGAGGCTATTCTCTGTGCCCTCAAAGAAAATTTGTTCATGGAACAGAATCGCATGAAACAACAAGCAGATCAAGGTCACTCTAAACGTCAATTTGTAGAAGGGCATTAGGTGTTTCTTCGACTGCAACCTTACAAGCAAACTTTCCTCAAGGCCGAGAATTGTCAGAAGCTAGCACCCAAATTTTATGGTCCTTATACCGTGCTCAAGCATGTGGGACAAGTCACCTATCAGTTATCTTTGCCCAGCCATTCGAAGCTACATCTTTTTTTTCATGTTTCATGCTTAAAGAAGGTGATTGGAGCTAAGTGCCAAATTCAAACCAACCTTCCAGAGTTAGCTGAAGAAGGATCCATTTGGCTACAACCAGAAGCAGTTTTGGACTAGCGTGAGTGTCTCCTACGTTAGAGAACCATCAAGGAAGTGCTAGTCCAGTGGAAAAATACAACTCCAGTGGATGCCACTTGGGAACCAACTACCATTCTGCAACAATTTCCTCATCTCAAGCCTTGAGGACAAGGTTGTTTTAAGGGGGAGGACATGTTAGGGTCCTAACCTGCACATAGGTAGAACAATATATTTAGATGTAATAAAGGTCAATATTAATAAGGCCTTTCAATAAAATAGAATAAGGAGGATGTAAGAAGACCTAATAGAAGCTTCCTCTTCTAGAAGGATCTTCCTCTAGATGTTTCTTTTTAGTATAAATAGGATTCGACGGTATGAGAACCCTAGCTTGGATAATATTGTAATAGAGCTCTGCTCAACTGGAGGTTTCCCCCTCAAAGAGGCCCGTGAACATTGCTTTCAAATTCAAAGTGTTATTTCTGTTGTTATTCTTATATCATTTCAATGTTAGTGTGGTGAATGTTCTGGTTATATTGTTGATATTCTACCATTACTAGCATTTTATTTCTATTCTGCATACATTTTATATCTAGTATATTACAACATATCACAACCAGGTCCATTAGTTTTCATTTTAATAGGAACAATAACACCCATAATGGTTGGAAATACTGGAGGATCAATCGCTCGATACCCATAATTATGCGGTAAAGGGGACGAGGATCTAGAGGAACATTGGTTCCTGTGTGAATCCATATGGATATCCAGAGGGAATCTTGATTAAAACAAGTTAGTAGAATTTTATAATAACTTGAGGGGTCGTGCCCTCAAGTGGTACATGAATTTTATTGAACTAGGGGTGTAATGAAAAGCTTTCACCCTTACCCAAGTTCGTTTGAAGTTCATCGTCGAATTCAAACTACCTCAATCAGAGAAACAAGCTCTCTCTGAGTTGTTGGAGATTCAACAAAGGGAAGGAGAATCTTCCTCAGAGTACAGTCATAAATTTAAATATTCTATTGGGATTTTAGCACATCCAATTCACAAAGATCACCAAAGGGAATGGTACATCCAAGGATTACTAACTCTAACAAGAATTACTCTAACACAACAACATATAGCCACCTTAAAAAATGCCTTGGATCATTCGATGAAGATGGAATCCATGGCGGGATATTCGGAGAGTTTGAGAGTGACCAGACCTCCATTGGATGAAAATTTATCGCAACTCCAGGGACAAATAATGGCACTGACAGAGAATATTCAAGAATTAACTATACTAAGACCAGAAAAACCTCAAGTTTGGTGTAGAGGATGATACACAAAGGGGAATATAGAAAATTAATGCCCACGAATGAGGCGAATGGGACCTCCTCACAATCTAATGGGTCCCTCTTCAGAACCAAAAAGAGGAGTTGCGCAAGTATCTACAACTCCATGATTCCATGCACCAGTACTATACCATGCCTTTCTAGGCACTCAAACATCTCAACCAACCGAATATTGTGATATTTTTCATACACATGGGCATGTGTCGAGCTAGTGTCCTATCATGCAGAAGTATATGAATCCTCCCAATACAATACATTGTGAGTTCTGTGCATCTACAACACATGATACAAATCAATGTAGAGCATTGGAAAATAGTGGTGGATCGAAGGATCTAAGTTATTGACTTATCCTTACAGGATACACCCACTAGATGGTGGGGCACTCACAGAGCCTTTATTATGGAGTGGGAATATGTGAATCAAGTCATCCGATGTTGAATCCAAAGTAGGGATCAACTAAAATAAGAGATGCATATATATTTTCAATATGTGCAATTGTTCGATGGACAGCCTGACCCCAAAGTGCATATTGAGCAATGTTTAAAATAGTGGAAAGTTGCGAAAGTACCTTCTCACCTATGGGTTCAGGTATTTCTCCACACATTAGGTCCAATCCAAAAATCATGGTACATAGTTGAAGATACCATAAGACAAACAAGTTGTTGGCAAACCTTAAAAGATCAGTTTTGCAAGGAATTCTCCTTCACAAGTAAGTACCATGAGCTCAACATAGTCCTTCAAAGAATCTGAGAAATGATTTTTACTGACATTTGTAAATAGAGACCAAGTCGAGTAGTATGTGTTGACCATGTGGTTGATTACTTAGAGGGGGGGGTGAATTAGTAATAGCGTAATTATAATCCTTTTTATTCAAATTTTATATCAATGTAGAATTATTATCCAATAATGAGCAGTAAGAAATACACAATCACACACATACACAGTACACCAGTGTTTTACGTGGAAACCCAAATCGGGAGAAAATCAGGGAATGTTTTTTCTTATATGTCTTGAAGAATTACATTCATTGGAAGCACCAACTTCCTTTGTTTTCCAGCTACAACTAGAAGGAGGCTCCAACCCCCTAGTTTCTCAGGATACAACCTGAGGGAAGCTCCAACTCCCCAATTCTCTAGCTACAACCAGAAGGAGGCTACAACCCTCAATGTTCTTCGGCTACAACTGGAAGGTGGCTACAACCACCTGTCCTTGCCCTGTCCTGCCACCCTGAAGTAGAAGTATAATGATGGAACCACTGTCACACTATCACTTTGAGATATACCCATGTAAACTTGTACTAATAAATCTGAACCATGCATCAACCTGTACCTCAACCTGTAATCAACCTATACCATAAACAAGTGCATCAACCATGCATCGACCTATAATCAACCTATACCATAAACAAGTGCATCCAACCATGTACCAAGTATGTACTAATCATGTGTCAACTACTCATCAACTATGACTCATCAATATGTACCAACATCATCAACTATACA
>SNQJ01S0014697.1:128550-142017 GCA_010110895.2 Picea sitchensis
CCCTTCCTGCTACAGATACTTATCCAATCTAGAGTACCATGCTCTAGGAGTCTGTTTTAGACCATACAAGGCCTTCTTTAATTTACACACATAGTCTGTGTTCTCTGACAACTGAAATCCTTCTAGTTGTTCAATTTAGACTTATTCTTCAAGTTACCCATTCAGAAAAGATGATTTTACATCCATCTGATATACTTTAACATTTTTGGAGCAAGCATAAGCTAAAAGAAAACAGATTTCTTCCATTTTGGCAACTGGGGAAAATGTTTCTTCAAAGTCAATTCCTTCAATCTATGCACATCCTTTACATACCAATCTAGCTTTGTTTCTTGTAACCTGTCCATCTTCATTCAATTTATTCCTGAAAACCCATTTTGTGTTGATCACATTCTTATTCTTTGGTCTTGGAACCAATTCACAAGTGTCATTTTTCTCTATTTGATCCAATTCTTCATTGATGGCCCTATTCCAAAATTCATCCTTGTTGGCTTCTTCAAACTAGTTTGATTCAATTGTAGATAAGAGTGCTAGGTGTGTTTGTTCTAGTGAACGGATTTTTCTTCTAGTCTCAACTCCTGCATTTTTGTTTCCAATAGTCTGATCTAAAGGATGATTCTTATGTACTCATTTTCTAGGTGTCTTTGGAGATACTTGTTGAACTTTCTCTTCTACTTCTGTCGGATTATCTTCATCTTCATCTTCCTCTTCTTCTTCTTTTTCATATTCTTCTTCAAAAAGTTGTTTCATTGATTTGTTTTCTTCTTCCTTTGATTCTGGTCTACCATTTTCATCAATTGTTACGCTGATGCTTTCCACAACTTTGTTTAATATTAGATTGTAACACTTGTATGATTTCCTTGTACTTGAGTAACCAACAAGTATTCCTTTGTGCACATGAGAGTCAAACTTTCTCATTCTTCCATCTTCTCTTTTGATGTAGCATTTGCATCGAAAAACTCTAAAGTGCTTCACATTTGTTGGTTTTCCTTTCCATAGCTCGTAGGGAGTTTTATCAGTGTTGTTTCTGAGCATTACTCTGTTTTGAATGTGAATTTTCGTATGCACTGCCTGTGTCCAAAAAATATTTGTCAATTTTGAATCCATTATCATTGTTCGAGCCATTTCTTGTACTGTCCTATTCTTTCTTTCAATAACTCCATTCTGTTGAGGTGTCCTAGCGACGGAGAATTGCCTTTTTATTCCATGATTGTTGTAGTCCATATATTCCTTTGAGGTGAATTATCCTCCATTATCCAATATTAAGCATTTGATTCTTGAATCCATCTCATTTTCAACCATTTCCTTGTAGATCTTGAAATTTTCAAAAGCTTATGATTTGTTCTTGAGAAAGAAAACTGCAGTCATTCTTGTATAATCATCAACTAATAACATAAAGTACTTGGCTAGTTCATAGGTTGGGTATGAGCCTTTTTATCCTTCTTATGAGCGATGTGACTACCTTCCACTTATGGTGCTCATCTAACTCATTAAGAGACGACTCCATTCAGTTGTGATTGTTTCAATGCACTCTTATAGGGAGTGTTGCAAAATGGTACATCGAGATCGACCGCTCACGATACTCTTCCTTCGGTGAATTGGCAATGGATTTCTTGAACCATTTCCAATTACCTATGAGATATAATGCTGACAATTTCCATTTCCAATTTCGAGAAGACAAAAGTGGACCATATATTGGATCACATTCGAGAATGGAGACGCCGGAAGAGTTTGATCAAAGTTCCAGTCCCACCAACATTCCTTCTTGAGTGGTTCTTTAAGTCTTTGGTGCACTAGTTGTATAAAGATGTTGCAACATCCAGAGTGTTTTCTGAGGAAGACACGACAATGAGAGCGCAACAGTTAGAGATAATTTACTCTCAGTATGGTTTACTCTACGAGATTTTTCCAGATGCACCAAGGTCAATGCTTGACAAAACCAGGAAAATATTTGGACCACATGTTGATGGAATTATTGGTTCAACACAAACTTAACCCACTAATCCATTTTCAAATCAATTGCAACAATTATAGATACAACAGACAACAGCCAGTCAGACCACTAGTTCGACTACTCCCCCTACCCAAAAGTCGGATGTACACAGTGTGCAAATGACAAACCTAAAGGCCACCCAACAACCTAACAGAAAGAAGAAACAATAGAAAAAGGGTAAGGGGGATAAGAAACCCACCAATAATGTTGGCAGGGGCGACACTAAAAAGAAGAAGTCAAAGTATCCTTGTAATATTTGCAATGAAGACCACCCGACCTATCAGTGCCCTCAACTTGTAGAGGCCTAGAATTTATTGTCACAACAATAGCCTGTCGTGTTAATGAACCTATTCCCACATGGGAAAAATATAACTCAAGCCTCCTTGAGCATGGAAGGGGGCAGTGAAGGACCCCCTCTGTATTTAAGTAATCCTTCGTCCGCAAACGTGTATATGATGAAAGGTGATTCCTACATAATGACTAGAGCTCATGATTACAAAAATCCAGACCCCTTTGAGAAGGGTAAAGAAGCCGAAAAACCACCTCTTCCTCTTCAAATTGAGAAAATGTTGGGAAAAACAATTATGCGCATCCCAAAAGGTGCGTTCAGAAAATATTCTTACAACCAAAACATAAGGGCCACCCAGAACTACTCTATGGTGGAGGATTTATCACAAACCGCTTATGCGATGTCTACTTTGGAAGTCCTCCAGAGTTTCCCTTCCCAGATAAAGGCCCTGTTAGCTACCTTAGTCTCTACCGAAACTTGTAATCCAGGAACGATCATGCTTGATACGACTGACTTAAAACCTTGTCTCCCCTACCACGTAGAGTTTCAGATAGTAGTGGCTTACACCATGAAAACTTGTACCCATAATATTTTTTGTACAATGGTGGATGAGGGAACCTCTACATGTGTGATGTCTTTGGCATGTTGGAAGGCCATCGACCAACCCATTTTATCTCCGAAACCTACTCTACTTACATATTTTGATGGTCATTCTTTCCAACCACATGGGATCATTCCATCTTTCCTCATGTAGTTAGGGGTAAAAACCGTGTGTGTCAAAGTTGAAGTGGTCGATGCATCTCTCGACTACATTATTTTGTTAGGAAGGAGTTGGAACTATGCTATGCAAGAAGTGGCCATGAAAGTTTTTTGGGTCTTGTTGTTTCCTCACAAGGGTCGAATTGTGACCATTTATGAGTTATCCTTCTCTCGTCCTGACCCTTCATTGGGAGTCTCCATGGTCCCGATGATTGATAACCCTCAGCCTGGCATCATCAACATAGGGGTTGGTTTGTGCCCACCATTGATGGGTACTTTCAATTACCTGCCTTTGACCAGCAATTTCCATTACATGACGGCTATCCCTGACCAGCCACAGGCTGAAATTCTTCAAATCTTGTCATTTTGCATGACGTACTTTCACGATCCATGGACTCTTCCTTCCCCATCCACTACGATGGAAGGGACAAAGATCCATGGAATGGCCATGCCTTTGTCCGCGGTAGAATTTGCATACTCAATCATTCAACGAGCTTCTTCCAACCTCGATCTGACTCCAGCACAAGAGTTAGATCTGGTTCTCAAGCCTATTTTGGCTCAAGGTTCCCTTGATGATACAAATTATTTAGACTTAGTCTTGCCTTCAGATAAAGTGATTATTGAGGAAATGACTAGTTCGGACAAACCCTAGGATGATCTTCATCATAGATCTTACTTCCTCCCAGAGTTAAGATGAATTGAAGTAGGTGAATTCACTCTGACTATGAATGGAGATAAAGGTTGTTCTATTAATCCTTTAGCAATGTACGTTGTTTATGCTGAAGGAAATATGGAAACAATAGCTGAAACGATACCTATTGATATCTCCAAATCCCCTGGCATCTTGGAGAATATCTTCGTCAGAGCACATTTCTCCCTCGAGGAGATTCAAATATCCATAGACTTATTTAAATAATTTTGCGACGTGTTTGCCTGGTCTTACGAGGAAATTCCAGGCATAGATCCAAAAATCATCAAACATGAAATCATGACTTATCATGATGTCAATCCAGTCTGACATAAGCTTCATCCGGTCAATCCTATGAAATCAACAACTATCAAGGTTAAAGTGGAGAAACTACTTTAAGTTGGTTTCATCTACCCCTTCCAATTGACTCAATGGGTGTCGAATCCCGTGCCAGTCAATAAAAAATAGCTCACAATTCACATATGTATGGAATTCCATGATCTAAACAAGGCCTGCCCAAAAGATAATTTCCCCATGCCATTTATTGAACAAATAGTCGATGAATGCGCAGGATGCGAGGCCTTTTCTCTCATGGATGGTTTTTTGGGATACAATCAGATACAAATCAAACCCAAAGAACAACAAGAAACCGCTTTCATATGTCCATGGGGTACATTTTCTTATCACAAGATGCCTTTTGGTATGAAAAATGTTGGAGCTACATTTTAGTGCGCCATGTATTTTTGTTTCCATGACCTCAAACATATAGTCGAGGATTATCTCGATGATTAGTGTCACGATATCACAAGAGAGTTGATCATCTAGAACACCTCCAAATTATCCTTGAACAGTGTCGCTACTACCGAATCCACTTGAATACAAACAAGTGCAGTTTTTGTGTCACATCAGGTCGTCTGTTAGGTTTCATCGTTTTGACAACATGGATCATGGTCGATTCTCTCAAGGTTGAGGTAATAGTTCAATTTCCTCCCCTGTGCACCATACCTCAGCTTCAGAGTCTACAAGGAAAAGAAAATTTTCTATGGCATTTCATCGCAAACTATGCCGAGATCACAAAGGGTTTTATGCATTTATTGAAAAAGGACGTTCCTTTTCATTGGGATGAATATGCTCAACGCTCTTTCGTAGCGTTGAAAAGAGCCCTCATATCAACCCCTCTGCTTCGGCCACCCAATTATAATAAATATTTCTTATTGTACTTGGACGTTGCAGAGTCAACCATTGGTATGGTCTTAGTTTAGGAGGATGATTTTCTCTTGGAATATGTGATTTATTACCTGAAACGAGCCCTAGTTGGACCAGAACTCAATTATTCCCATATTCAAAAACTTGCGTCGACATCACTCCATGCTGTCCAACGGTTCCGTCATTACATTTTGTTTCAAAAGACAACCATCATTACCGTCGTGAACCCATTTCAATACGTATTGATAGGATGAGTCATCGGAGGAAAGATTAGTATATGGATAGTTATCCTCCAGGAATTCAACTTTGAATTCTTTTTGGAGAAATCCAGAAAGTTGATGGTCTTCGCGGAACTCATATTGGAACTTCCGGACGAAGTAGGTGATGTTATACCCGACGAGTCGCCTATCAAAGGAGACATGTTTTTGATCGCATCTTCTAACCCCTGGTATGGAGATGTCCTTGTCTATCTCCAGAATTTGAAGTGTCTCGCCTTTGCTCCTCGTGATGAGCTTCGCCGTATACACCATCATTTTAAGAACTATCTCATACTTAAGGACACATTTTATCATCAAGGTGCAGACTGCATCCTTCATCGGTGTCTCACTCATGAAGAAGAGGAAATCATGCTTAACGATTGCCACACTAGAGAATGTGGCGGTCATTTGTCTGGGTTGGAAACAACCCAAACAATTCTACAAGCTGGTTACTTCTGGCCAACATTAATCAAATATTGTGTTGAATCGGTCAAGAAGTGCCACCCCTGTCAGATATTCTCTCAGAAGATGAGGGCACACCCCACTCCCATGTTTACCATTATTATCGTTGGTCCCTTCACTAAATGGGGGATTGATTACACTACATGCAACCCCCCTTCATCAAGGGGGCACCGCTATATCATCGTAGCAATAGACTACTTCAACAAGTAGTTCGAAGCTATGCCAATGTTTAAAGATGACGGGGAAACAACAACTCTCTTTTTGTTCAACTAGATAATGCAAGGTTCGACATATCGAGAGAGATTGCACTGACCATGGAAGCCACTTTCATAACAAAATGATGACCGAGTTAATGTTGAATCTAGGGTTGAGTCAGGAACATTCATCACATTACTACCCCCAAGAGAATGGTCAAGTGGAAGCTGTAAATAAATCTCTTAAAACCATTCTACAGCAAACGATCAATTCGGCCAAGTCAAATTGGCATTTGATGTTATATTCGACATTATGGGATTACCGAACATCTGTTAAGATTGCAACCATTTTTTCACCTTTTCAACTCATTTACGGGCTTGAAGCAGTCTTGACCATAGAATGCCAGATCCCATCTTTAAAGTTGGCAGTACAGTTAATTCCAGACACTTCACCACCTGAAGAACATTTATTATATCTCGAGTAGCTCAATGAGCAGCGTCGTGATGCGGCCTTAGCTAACGAAGCTCACAAACAAAAATTCAAGTGTCAAAATGATCAGTTTGTTCGTCCTTGGATTTTCTCTGAAGTTGACCTTGTCCTGGTCTATGACCAAGATAAGGACCCCCTGGGGGTAGGCAAGTTCAAACACATGTGGTTCAGAACTTTCATCGTTAAATAGGTTCTACAGAAGGGTTCTTATCATCTGGTGGACTTTGAGGGAAATGTTTTGGCAGAGCCTAGAAATGGTGTCTACCTCAAAAAGTACTACTCATATGTGGGTCACCTTGGGTAAATTTTGTAACATATGTATAGTCTTTGTACTATTACGTTTTTGGTTTCTTTGGGTTTTATGGACGTGTCATTTTTTATGTTATCTTTTTCACTATGGAAGATGTCAAGTGAATCAAAGGTGTTCGTTGTATTCGCGGACAATGCCAGCCAGCACACTCGGAGGCTTGTCTCTGCATCTTGGGTGATTTTCACACCTCAAGGCCAGTTGTTATCTTCCGAAGGTATATGTTTAGGCAACACCACAAACAATGCCATTGAATAAAGAGAAGTTATTGAGTTGCTTCGTGACACTTTTTCACTTGGTACCTCTCACCTCCGGGTCTATTTAGATGCTTAGCTGGTTGTGTCTCAGTTAAATGGATTCTATCGTGTTCATGATCCCACTTTACACCCGCAGTTCCTTAGGGTACATATCTTAGAACAAAGCTTTGATTATATTACATATTTTGATGTTCTTAGGAGATTAAATCAAGTTACAGATACTCTAGCTAATCAATTATTAGATTGGCATCTTGCACACATATAAGAAAGACACACACATGCACATGTAAATACATTTGTAAAGTAGATGTAATCCATAAGACATAAAAATCCATATATAATATCAAAAATATCATAGTACATGAGTGGATGCAAGCGCCTCAAAAATATGTCCAGTAAAGAGTCACGTGGCTTATGCTCTCAAAAATATACAAATAGTGCCCTCGGCATGTAAGCAGTCCAATCTAACTAAGGACGGGGCCTATTGGCCCTATTATAATGATCAACAACATTTTACAAACACCTAAAAATCCAGAACCATGTCTGTGGTGCCCCCACTACATGAGGTTGCATAGATGGTTGCATATCCTCGATCTCTGCCATGGGGATGGTACGAGTGAGCGAGGTAAAATTCCGCTCTACCCATATCAATACTCTCTCAGCCTCTCTGGCCAGGTTGAGGATGTCTCTTTCTCCTCACAAAGTCCATTCTGTTCAAGGAAGAGGATGTCACCTGTTCCTTAAAATTCTGCTCTGGTCGAGGACGTCGCATGTTCCTCGCGAAGTCCGATGGATGCACTGGCCCCACACCTGCATGTAACACATACTTACTTGTCAGATACTCTGGTATATACAAAAAAAATGATATATATAAAAAACCTAAAAATTAAATAAATTTGAAAAACAAATCATACCTAACTCTCCTCGTACTACTCTGGGAGGTACACCCATGCNTCTGGCCAGGTTGAGGATGTCTCTTTCTCCTCACAAAGTCCATTCTGTTCAAGGAAGAGGATGTCACCTGTTCCTTAAAATTCTGCTCTGGTCGAGGACGTCGCATGTTCCTCGCGAAGTCCGATGGATGCACTGGCCCCACATCTGCATGTAACACATACTTACTTGTCAGATACTCTGGTATATACAAAAAAAATGATATATATAAAAAACCTAAAAATTAAATAAATTTGAAAAACAAATCATACCTAACTCTCCTCGTACTACTCTGGGAGGTACACCCATGCCAGGGTCCCTGGAAAAGTCAATTCTGGCATAAGGATAGTCCTCTATCATCAGAATTTGCGGAGACCACTAGTTGAAAAACTTTGTGTCGAAGGCCTCAATAGTCCACCCTCCCCCCTGTCGTGGAAACAACATTGCCCACCTGTTTACTACTAGAGAAGAGGCTATGTTCCCTCGTACTGTCTCCCTCAGGCAAAGACTTGGTACTCTTGAAGAAGAAGAAAGTACAAAGAATAGTCCCAAACCCAAAGTTATTTTGCTTCCGCATGTGACACTCTGTAAGTTGCCTCTTCATGCATTCTAGTAAAGTGGTACTCCAGTCAAAAACTTGTGCATTTAATCATTGAACTGCATAATTCATGTGTGCCCGGGAATCCTGATGCAAAGCTACGGATCTTGTAATCCACCCAATAAGAAAAACTATCACTTTTAGTGATAGGTATGAGATCTTGTTTATTGGAACCTGAGTGCCCATATTGTTTGTATCATCTTCACAATGGAGTCCAATCAACTCTGCTATATTGTGTGGCCCTAAGGGAAAAGTACGAAAATTGATTGGTTCCCCTCTCCTTGAGAGGCTAGTTAGAAAGTAAATATCCTCAGTCCTTGGAGTCAACGACTGTCCCTCAAGAATGAATGCCTCTGCATCAGGATGCCAATAATAAACTAAGTCATTCAATAGCCTAGGTTGTGCCTGCATGAAAGGGCACTGGAAGAACTTTAACAAACCACATTGAGCCAATGTGGCGGTAGAAATAGGTTCATCACCGACCAAAAAATAAGTATCCTCATGCTCCCTCTCCCTCCAATGAGCATACATCCATCAATTGACAAGTTTAGGAGGGATTAGCCCTTGCATTTTTTTAATTTTTTATTATCTTAGAGGGTATATGAGGGTTGTAATGCACACAGTCATGTGTGCACGTGTGCAGTCTTTCGTCTGCACGTGTATACGTAGGGAAGACCATGTTAAATGTCAGAGCCCCCTCAAAAACCAAAAAGAAATGCATAAATAAAGAATTGAGATGCAAGGGGGGTTAGTATGTACTTACTTGGTCCAAGAAGATGTTCGTTTTGTCCACTAAAGCTCTCGAAATCAATTCCTTTCACAAAGGGGTATTTTTGGCTTTTAGTCAATTTCTCAATTAACAATGGTGATAATGAGCTGCCATCTTCTATTTATAGACTTTTTGGCCCCTTTTTGAAAAAATTTGGACCCTTTTGTCATTGTTTCTAAATTGAAAATCATTTAGTATGGTTCAAGAGTTTTCTATGGATTGTTACGATAATTGTTACTTTGGGTATTGGGAAACGTTTTGGAGATTTGGGTCTTTTTAAAGGTCCTTTGGTAAAAAGTCATTTTTCCAAATTGTTGCATTTAATATAGGTTTCCACCTCTACTTTTTGCATCTCGTTTTCTTTATCACTATGCCATAGGATCGATCCCACCGAATTTCGACACAGAACCATCATTGCTACTTTAGAAGTGTCGTAATTTAGTGGTAGAGCCTACCTTAACATGGATGCCCTAGGTAGATCCTGGTTTCATTTTGGCATCCATGCTGTCATTTATGACTATAGACTCAGGAGTCCTTATTAGTTTTATCCTGATTACAAGTTTGAGCCTCATTTGCATGATGCACCATCACTCTTTTCCTCACCGTCAGAACTCCCAAAACACAACGGGTATTCTTTTAAGCCCTTTTCAGACCCTCTAAAAATGAAAAGATTGTCAAGTGATCTTGTTGACCTTCATGCTCACTAAACTAAACTTTGAAGTCACGTCTATCCGGCAGTAGTTCACCCCTTTTTTGGTCTGGATGGTCAACTATATGAACACAGGTATACTCTAGGGACCTCGATTCTCTACAAGAGTATTCTCAGGTATGATTTTAACCCTTTTTCGGGCCTTAGGGACTAAATTTATGAAAAAGGAACCCCCACGGAGTCCATAGTTAATCTCTTTTCAGACTCCCTAAAATTGAAAATATCGTCGAGTGACCTTATTCTTTCACACTCGTTAAATTGTTCCAAAAGAACATTCTTGACGGAGTCCATAGTCAAGTTTTTTTCAGACTCCTTAAATATGAAAAAATTGTCGAGTGATTTGTCTTTATCACACTCGTTAAAATGGTTTTGAATAGACTTCTGGTCGCTACTAGTTTATCCCTTTTTTGAATCAACAAGACTATATTTGAAAAAGGTACCCCAATGGAGTCTCCTTTTACGCTTTTTCAAAATCTCTAAATATGAAAATTCACCGAGTTTACCTTCTCTGGGCTCGTTAAAATTACATCAAAGGACGTTACCATTGTGTGTCTTATTAATTGTGTTTTCATAACAACATATTTGACCTAATGTCAGATCCATGTTTCTCTCAACTGAACCATCTGAAGCATGCCTTATAAGCAAGCCCTGTATCACTTTGCCTCTATATCTTGACACCTTTGGCCCATGGAGGATTTTTCCCGAGTGTCCTTTTCCTGCATATGTCCCTTTGCCCTGAGCATCCATGTGTTCTGTGTACTTGGAACTAGTGTGTCTGGGACACTCGATCCTCCTTTGTAATGTAGCATTCTTTTATTCTTTTTCAAGCTTTCCAAAATTATTGAAAAAGACAAAAAAATCAAATATACCCCGAAAAGAGGAAGGGAAAAGTATTTTATTTTTATTGGCAGCACAATGAGTCACCCTTGGACAAAGCAAATCCTTATGTTTGTTCTTGAAGCCTTGGGATTTAACATGAAATTAGGACGTTGTTCTTTCTACATAGAGTTGTGTCCTCCTTCATTTGGTTATTCTTCCAAATATATGGACAATTTGCGGTGCCTCTTGCATCGTGAACTTATGTCAAAATATCATGCTTCCTGAGTCTCATCTTAAGCCGTGCTATTTCCCAAGCGAATTTATTACCAAGATTGAGTCGCCCCCCTCTACAAATTGTCTCTTACCTTCATGACTGGTCATCCCAAAAAACCAATCAAGTCTTTGTTTGAAATCCATGAAGCCCTCAACTTGATCATCAAAATCCTCTAGTCCGTTCTTGACAAGCCGTCGAAGACCTCTAGGTAGTGAATTTGTATACTCATATTACACTCCTACCTGAGTTGTGAATATTTTGAAGCTATTTCTCGAGATCTGAAGGCCTCATCTCTAGCCATCATGCCTCATTCACTTATTGAATATGGATACTATATATGTATATCTTTTTGATTTCGAGATGTAGATCCGTTGTGTATTTCTCGCGGCTACAATTTATATAGTTATATGACATGGATATACAGTGTATTTGATTGGTAGCCATCATTTTATTTCATTCTAAGCATGGGTATACCTGCCTCGGTGAGACAATTGTTATTTTGTAGATGGAACCTCCCGAATTTTGGCTCCTGGGCTCACTTGTTTGGTACGTTGGTAAAGATTGATAATGTATTTCGACCATCAGATGCTCTTCTAACCTCACACATTAGGGGGAATATGTTATAACCCTAAATTGCACCATACATGCTTACCTAGCATCAGGCCATATAATTTACCTTCTTTTCCAAAGCCACTACTGAACAACTTATTAAAAAACACCCTTTTTGAAGGCATATGCACCCTGCTCCACTACTGCACGCGTGTGTACGCTGGCTGACCCACTACAACCCGCGTATACCTAAAAGGAACAAAAGATGAAAACTTGAAAATAGAGCACATAGTTTTGTGTAAGTTAACTAAACCTTTTGACCACCCATAGTCAGTCACTTGACCAAATACCTAGCCCTTTCTAGCCTATAAAAGAAGGGGCAGGAGTCCCATTTGGAAGGAGGAAAATCATAGCAAAGAAACTACCCGATTTAGTATTCCCCTTGCCCCAACCTTTTGAAACCATTTTGTGAAGAGAAGCATATACAGAATTAGTTGGAGCATAGTTGAAGAGGAGCCCATGTAATGATCCCAAGCCATTATGCAAGGATCATCACGGTTTTGGTGTCTTTTTAAAACTTTTTCTGGTTGTGGTATTTTGTCAAACAATTTGTTGATCTATTTGTTTAGATGTGTTTATATGTGTGTATGCGGAAAATAATGGAAAGAGATAACCATGGAACATACCTCAACCATATGCAATAAGATAGACAAGCCAAAACATCTCAAATCTTCTTTATTCATAAAATAGAGAAACCTGCTACAATGAAGATGTCGATCTGGAACGCTCAATAGACTGCCAAGAAGATAGACAATAGATAAGAGCTACTACAAAATTCTTCTGCTAATACCAAAGATTCCTCCAAAGTCTGAATAAGAAATCCATACCAATACAAGCAAATCTGAATGCCAAACTCTCCAGCTGAAGAATTCCACGCTCCAATAGAAGGCTGAAACCCTCAATAACTCGGCCCTGCTGCCAAAAGTGTCCAATCACCCTAATAAATATGCCAATTGATATATCGGGTGATGGTAAGAACAACCCAGGTGCCCGAATCTCCAAGGTCCCTCTCAATCTATGTAGATCTGAAATCCCCCACTGAATGGTGCGCCCCACTGGATGACTGAAGCCCTAGATAATTTGGCCCTGCTAAAGGAGGCCTCCAAATGCTCTGAAACTCTCCAGAAATATAGATCGGGACACTGCAAATCAATAGGTGAATTCTCAAGGTCAGAGATGAAGTACAACCCCTCTAAATGGACTAGATATGGATCTCAAAAATGCCCTCCTTCTCTTCAATTCGCCCCACTTCTCAAGAAATAATCTGAGCCATAAAAATATCTCAGAAAGCACTAGATCTGATGTTCAAGGCCCTATAATGAAAACCCAAGTGATATAATACTCAACATCCCTGCCAATCTCCTACAATGAATATCTCTCTAAATATGGTGCACCCCTCTTGCTGGAAACCCCCAATGGTGTGCCCTCCTCCTCTTCTTGTGCCCGTGGCTATGTAGAACCACCTGCACTGATGTAGATATGACTAGAATGGTGTGGGAGAGTATTTCATATCCAAGACCAATATTGGGACAAGCTAGGTTGAATCTTTCACCACCGAATCGTCCTCTAGGGTTTGTTAAGTCAAAACTCTCAAAACCCCCAATGTTGGGTTCACTAGCTAGAAGCCAGAAATCAAACGATAAACATACATGAATCCTGAGTAGAGGCCCTTGCCTTCCTTTTATACTTTTTGGCTCACCTTGTCCCTCCAAAGTGACTTTCATTTTATAATATTTAATTAATTAATTAAATCGCTTTAATTAATTAATTAACCTTTTTACCTCCAAAAATCTCCTTATCTCTCCTTGCGGCTTCCCTGGCCACTGAAAGTCACTTCTAGCCATCCCATCCTGTAGTGTT
>SNQJ01S0014697.1:145535-156678 GCA_010110895.2 Picea sitchensis
TGTCCCTCCAAAGTGACTTTCATTTTATAATATTTAATTAATTAATTAAATCACTTTAATTAATTAATTAACCTTTTTACCTCTGAAAATCTCCTTATCTCTCCTTGCAGCTTCCCTGGCCACTGAAAGTCACTTCTAGCCATTCCATCCTGTAGTGTTGCTCCTCCTGATTCCAATGAGATATTACACTGAGAGGTTCCTCCAAGTAATGTGACCAAAATGACCTCTTCAGTGATTTTAATTAACTTATAGCTCAAAATAGTCAAAATCATGGAAATCATCGGAATGGAACGAAACCAAAGCCAACCTATGCGGAATGGATAATAATGATGGAATATGATGATAAATGCCAATTGGACCACACAATGCCTCTCACATACCCCTGTACTTGCTATAACATCCATCTGGCTACTTTGGTCATCATAAGTCTCTGCCCTATGATGATGTCCCAAAGTGGGGACATTACAGCCCAGGACCAGATTCGAGGAGTAGTGGTCGATCTCACTATTGTAAGGTTACTCTTGTGAGATTAATAAAAGAAGTTCTTTTCCCGTCCCGCCATATAAGATTGTTAATATTTAAATTTGATTATATTTTGATAGAATCTCTAACCCATTAGTTTATAGATCATATGCATGTGGAGTTCTTTGTTTGTCTTTTATGAATGCAGGTCAGCATTGGGAGGAGAGTTGGAATCAAGGAGAGACCAAATGTTAAAGGGATCGACATCGAACACAGAAACTAAGCTACAGTAACTTGATCTCTTTAACCTTGTATTTGCACATGAATAATGGGGTTTATGATTGGGATGTTGGTAAGAAGTAAGATACTTTAGGTCATTTTTTCATGCATGATAAAACCCTTAATTCTAGTCCATAGGAGGGATTTCTCGTCCACAACAATTGTTCGACATATAAAACTCCTAGATTCATTTTTGAAAACATCATTACTTGGTTTGGATGCCCTAGAAGCCCGACCACTAATCAATTTAGCCACTTTCTCAGCAACACAATCACAAATTTGACAATATAATTCCTTATACAACACCATAAGAGAAATAACTATCATCTACAAGATAACGATACATTGGACACATTCAATAAAATTCTGGAAAGAGGATTGACAAAATTATGTTACACAAACAAGGAAGACTAGGACGATAGAGTTCCAGTAGTCTTATGGGATTACATGACTACCACAAAGAAGCTACACAGGTATACCCCATTTCAGTTGGTTTATGGAAAGAAAGTTGTTGTACCCATAGATTTTATCACCCTTAGTCTCTATATAACATAGACTACACAGATGACAAATGATGAATCGGTTGCGCAAAGGATTGTAGACTTGTAGGAACTTGAGGAAGCGATATTTCTAGTAGATTTTCATTAGTTAGTTGAGAAATACGGACATAAATATTGGCATGAAAGGTACATTAAGTCAAAAAAAAATTCACAAGGAAATAAGGTAATACTCTATGACAATCGGTATCAGAAGCATCCAGGAAATTTGTGCATGCATTGGTTGGGTCCATTCATAGTTGTAAAATTATGACACTCTGGTGCAGTCAAGCTAGCATAATTGGACGATATCCTTCAACCAGGTTGGGTGAATAGCGCCCACCTGAAGTCCTACATTTCTCATGTTTGAACCAAATGACTATTTCTCGAGTCCAAGGGAGCTTGTATAGTAGTTAGATTTTTATTTTTTGTAATTTATTTAATACACGTAATAACATCGGAGTATACGAAGTGGCACCATGACTTATGTTTTTTCTTTCATTCTAAGTGTTACTTATGTGCATAAATGCTTACTCATCTGCACAGGGTCGAACGAGTCACCATTCCATTAAATGAGGTCATTAAATATGACAGAGACCCTCATTGTGGTCGGGGGGATGAATCTGAACTATATCACATCCCACATACCATTTGCATCATGTCCAGTCATACCCTTTATGGTATCTACAGTAACCCGTCGGAACATTCCGTCAAATCATAAATGCACGATACTCATGGATTCCATCAATAGCCTTGTTGGGATTCTCAACCATTAAAATGGTAAGCCCCTTAGGTTTACCACGTCCCTGTCAGTTTGTTCATTAAATCCAATATCACCCTAGGGATTTTGCCCCATTATCAGTCCCTTCGGACACCTAATCCTAAGATTGCATCGTTGGCCTAATTAAGAGCATCTTTATGAGCTACTAAAAGGCTATCTAGTTATCCCATTTATAAGATATCGTGAACCCAAGGGATAGACTCATTGTTTAACTCAACTACCCTATGTTCTTGACCTATCCACACTCTAGCCTAATTTGAGAATTCCTCCACTCCCTAGTCATGACCCCGCCCCCAAATCATTTAGTTTACCAGCGCTCCTGAGCCAACATGTCGAAAGTAGCATGAGACCAAAGTTTGACTCCCAAAGAGGCAATTCCAAATTAACCATATGATCTCAGGGTCGATTTCATGGGTGACATCAAGGGAAAGTCTGAGAAACAAAAACTCCTGGACCTCGACCTGACTAACCAAGTACTATTTCCTCAAATGAACATTAATGTGTTTTGGGACTTGGCTACAGACTCAATAGGGGGCATGAAGTTTGTCCCAAAACAGGAATTCATTAATTTGTTCAATTCCACCATTATGCACCTCAGGGATCTATCGGTCTTCAGGACCACTGGTGAGGTTGAACGGTGCAACAAATTTCTGATCAGTCAGGTGCACGACAAGAGCTTATGGCTTGACCAAACATACCCAATTCATTCATAGGACATCCCGTAGCTCATATAATTGTTCCTAGAGGGTGATGACATATCTAAGGGATTCCAAGGCCCAATAAATCATGGGAAAAAGAAGCGCAAAGTCATCCTATATGATAAATTCCACACCTAGAGGGGCGGATGCACAAAGAATATTGAGCCAATTCTACCAGAGATGGTCCAGACAACCTCTTATGTTATTACAATTAAGGTCATGTACTCATACTATAAGGGCGAATGCACTTTAGATACTCTCTCAATAGCATAATTTTGTGCAAATGGAGCAGTGTTCAACTAGTGTAGCTACTTGTTAGAGGACCTCCTCATTTCTTGTTAGGAATCTCAGGAGAAAGGTGGAGCCTTTACCTATGGTTATTTTCTCATATAATTTTCCATGTGGAAGTGGAGGACACCCACAGGAAGACAGTTGGAACCTGTAGACAAGGGGTGCCTCGCAAAAATGTTCAAACCTTGCCATGCAACGTCAGATTCGAAGAACATGGACTTCAACAAGGTGACATTTCTGAAGTGGTATAACCAGCTTATGGACACAACTCAACGATTGTTCATACCACAGGAGATATTAAATCTCAACACAAGGAATATATAATTTGGGATAAATCTCCACTATACCTTTGTCTGGCAGATGTATTTGAATCCCGACGACTTCCACACAAGGTCGCTACCCTTTTACCTTGAGGAATGGTGTTAAGCGCAACCCTCACAAGTCTGGTATGTACTACCTCTTTCCAGAAAATCTCTTGAATAAAAATGGGAAGGATCAGGAGGCAGGGAAGATTTCTGATGCAACAGAGAAGAGATATAAGGTCCAAGCACCGACATATTTAGAAGAAGAGGAAAATAAACCCCTGGAGTGGAAGAAGAGGGCATTTCCACTATTTCCATAGCTCCTAAAATATGAAGTACTATAAGGTAAGGATGTTAACAAGATCCTAGTTGTTGCGTTCATAGGAGATATCTCAGTAAAGAAACCTCAAAAAAGCGCTTCCCCTTCCAAAGTCATAAACACATAGCCAATATCCATGGATTTACCTCATACCAGGGAAACCACTCATGTTTCCCAGACTATGATTAATATCACAGATGACCCTGAGCCTAAAGCCAACACATGCACCACTCTCATTATTCAGCAAGCTCCATCACCACCGCAAGATACCATCGTTCCCTCACATCCAACTTCCCCTGAACCAATGAAAATGTATATCCCCGAAACATCTTAGAATATGGAAGATCCCACTGCCTTGACTATTGTAGATGAGAACTAGCCAATAGCTCCATATATACCCATCCTAGTCACTCTACCCTCAACAGAGAGCTAGAAAACATAATTCCCACCACTCACCCCAGTACCGTAAGTGTCGGTTACCTAAAGTCCACTCCCAATGGTTAGTTTTGAGGTTCTAATTATCAAATGTGAGACTTCATAATTTTTTCTACCAATAGATACAAGAACATAGTCATTTCAAACCGAACAACAAAGACAATCAGGACAAATAACAACATCATTGAAAGAACAACTAGAGCCTATACTCCATAATCTACAGCAATGAACAGAGCCACTACAACTTTGCTTGGAAAAGACAGAGGTTCTCCCGCTACCTCCAATTGCTATGAATACCATACTCACACAAACATTTCAAGGTCTATCTCCAGGGGAGGAAGAAGTGGATAAACCCTCAGAGAACTCCATGGATAGTGGACTACCTCTTCAAGGTAGGTTACCCTTGGACACCACTATTACATCCAACGAGTTCAATCATTTTCCAATGTCGCAACTAGTAGGCCTAATCAAAGCCTCTACCGAGAAATTGGAGAAGAGGATCCAATAGGAAGAAAGGGAATTCGACTTCTGGAAGCAATAAGGACTCCTAGTGTAAAAATGAAGAATGCGGGAGGAGAATTTGAAAATCTAGGTAGAACATAAAGTAGAGAAACTGGAGGAAAACCTAACAAAGGCCTAAAAAACATTCAGAAAGACACCGCCTCAATTTTTGGAATCCATCACAATAGATGATCCAGCAGAACAGATTGAATTGGTTCAGATAGCTTGGACTGAGCTTTCAAAACAAGCAAAAAATCTAGAAGTGAAGTTATGGGAAATAAAGTTAGAAGCTCAATTACAACCCCAAAAGTTAAAGGAACAATTGGAAATTTTTTTTCTGGAAGGAAATAATGCAAGAGTAACACTGCATAAAAGGACTACGGAGTGCACTATAATTTTCAAAGAGTTGAGTGATTGGATGGGAGTAATCTCGCAACACAACCAAACACTAGAGGACTTGCACTTAAAGATCCAATCCCTCAATGAAGAAGCGACCAAAGCCCTAGATCTGCTGGAACAACAAGTGAATATTGATGAAATTTAGCAGGTGGATAATGATCTAAATGCACTATTTGAAGCTCAGGCAGTGGCTAAGAAAGAACTCTAAGAATTTTGACCAGTAGTCCAAGCAACTTACCTATAGATTCACCAAGTGGACGTTATAGCCAGCTCGGAATGGAATTCCCTTGTTTCATCCAAGATAGAATAATTCACCATTGGCACAACCCAATAATTTGTCATTGAAGCCTTAGTGCTTATTAGGAAATGGCAGGACAAGATCGAGAACTTCCAAGAAGTCATAAAGAAGCCCTGGAACTGGTACCCGAGTTGGGCCCTTCATTTGAAGGAGCTAAAGAAGAAATAGTTCAAGTTCAAAGTGGAACAAAATTGGAAGAAGAAGACAAGGACAAACAACAAGCCAACAAAGAGACCGTGGAAGAGATAAAGACTTGACTCAGGGCGAGTCAAGGATTATGGTCGAGGCCTATTGGGCCCTACATTTTGATGAATATAAGTTGTGAAATTTATTTTAGATCTTCATTTTGATGAAAAAAAGTTCCGCGAGTTGTTTTGGAGCCAGACAACCGACCAACAGAAGTAACAGAAATCAGATAAAAGGGAATGTGCAAATAGTTAGAGAAGAAAATAGTTGGAAGGACAATGCAACACCAATTTTGGAGAAATAGGTTGCAACCAAATCAAGAAGAAGAGAGAACTCTCGAGTTCTCAACCAACAAGACTAGATCATGTTACATATATGGGATCAATATGATTGTAAAGGAGTTTTTGGTCATGGTTAAGGTTAGGTAGGTTGGGAAAGGTCGAGTCCAAGTCTGAGTCTAGTTTGAATTATTCTTGTTGTTAGCTAAGATGAAGATTGAGATCTGGGTTAGGAACAAGACTGATAATGTAATAGAGTTATGTATCATTGTAGGGTTAGAGAGAGAAAGGGACTGAGATAACCTTGTCTCGCACTAGTGGAGAAACACTTGTTGATCATATTTGGCATGATCATTTGTATATGTAACTGAAGAAGAGACCTATTTTATGATAATGTACGTTGAGACCCAATTAAAAAGAAAATATCTTGTGTACTTAGCCTTATGATTTTATTGAAGGTTATGTTGTGTTATATTTTATGTTTGGTATGCTTAAATGATTATATCTTTCATGTGAATGTCGACGCAACTTTGTTTATCCATTCTCAGTTAGGAAGTTTTCAGGATTGCAACGGGTTTAAACTATGTTGCACATGAATTATATGAATCTTGATACTTCGAGGGATTTTCTAATTGTTCTCCTTACCCTTCCCTCTCCTACTCGTCTGGGTTGCGCTTCGAGTGAGACTTCTTCCCTCCCAAGAAGATGAAAATTCCAGTGCACTATACTAGATTGGTACCTTTTTTTGGTAACTAAAAGAGGATCCTAGTCTAATCACTTTTGTGCCAACAATACTAAAATCATTAAAGTTAGTATTCCTTAGCATGTAAACATTACAATTAGGTTTACATCTAACACAATCATATGAAAGTGGATAAGAATCCATATTTTCATACCATTATCTATGTTCCTTCTTCAAGCCATAGAGTGACTTCTTAAGTATGCATACTAAATATGAGTTCTGAATGAACCCTTGTAGCTACTCCATGTATATATCCCATGAAATATCACCGTGAAGAAAATCATTCTTCACATCCATCTGGTGAACTTCCCATCCTTTGGTTGTTGCAGTGGCTAGAACCAAGTGAATGGAGTCCATATTTGCTACAGGAGAAAATGTATCATCATAATCTATCCCATGAATCTGTTGAAATCCTTTTGCAACTAATATTTCCTTGTACCTACTCATCTGACCATCTACTACTCTCTTGGTCCTATAGACCCATTTGCATATGACAATTTTCCTTCCTAGTGGAAGTGGAACCATATCCCAATTCATATTCTCTATGACTGAGTCATACCCCTCTTGCATGGTTGTTTCCCATAATATATTTCCCACATCCTCATTGTAGGCCTACAAATCGGAAGATTGAACCATATAGTAATGCATGGGCATTGTGGGTTCAGAAGCTAAAAGTACATGATAATTCTCTTCATGATGAGATCGAGTCCTCCTCGAATCCGATGGATCCTATGTAAGGACTCCTGCTACCTGAAGTGTGTATTGTGCCCACTTGGGAATCTGTTGAAGCTCTAGTGTTGGATCCTCATATGGATACCTACTCAACTCCATGTACATAGTCCTATGAGTCTAAATACTTAGCATCTGAGTGTATGGAGTAACCATCTCTAATGTTTGGAACTAATGGAAATACGAGAGTATTTGCGTGTCTCACTGGTGGTGCATGCAAAAGACTCTCCTCAAAATGAACATTGTACTTGTTGTCTCTTGACCAAGTTTTGAGGATCCTTGGTCATGTTTGACCTACTTTTGGGACTTCGACAGGATGTTGAAGATGGAGCGCAAGTCGAAGCAAATATTGCGAGATCTCGGCCCCTTTTTAGGGATTTTTTGGTTTTGGGGTTATGTAATGAGAATGGGGATGTCGACCCATGGGTTTGCCCATGTTTAGGCCCATTTTGTAATGTATAAATAGATAGCTAGGTGATGTAAGAAGACGCTAGTGTGAGAGTGTTCTAAGTGCTAAGTGCAAGTGGTAATTGTAATTGCTTTGTCCATACTGTGTGAGACTTGCAGAGCTAAGTGAAAGTAATTGTAAGAGGTTGTGGAAGGATTTGTGTTGTACTTCAGGGAAGGAGGATCTAGAGAGGTGTGCATATCTCCTATCCTTTGCGGAGTAAGATATCATGGCTCTGTGCATGTAGAATATTGACAGAAAGAAATAAAGAAGAGAGTTGGTGGATGTAGCCCCAGGGTGGGGGTGAACCACATATATCTTGCGTTGTGCTTGCTATGTGATTTATGGTTATTCTCTTGTATATGTGATTAAATTATTAGTGCATTGATGTATGTTAGAAGAATCTAATATGGTATCTTAGTACTGAATAATGTGAATAAATGCTAGATCTGACCTATGTTGGTATGCTTAGTATTTGAATCTATTGGATCTGTGTAAATATTGCGTTGATCTATTGTTAGGGTTTAGTTGCATTATAACTAAGGTTGAATATTAATGAACTATAACTGCTAAGTGATTTTTTAAGGTGTTGTAATCACATATCTGTGTCCAAGCTAAGGTTGCAGACACTGGAGTCCTGCAACCACCCCTGCCTCTACCTCAAGTGAGACTTCATCTGCTTCGTAGGTGTTTCCGAAAGGGATCATAGTTAGGGTTTTGTTGGTGCACCATTGTAGAGTTGAACCCTAGGTCTTCCCCTGTGCCAACAAATGGTTCCATTGTTAGGACCTGAAACTATGATTGTTGGTAACTGAAGGAAAGAAAGAAAGCTTTGTTCATAGATCTGTTTCCTTAGTGCGCAGTATTATACTTGACCTGTAAAGCTCTGTGCTAAGGAAAGAAAGAAATCTCTATGCATAGATACGTTTCCTTAGTGCACAGTATTCTACTTGACCTCTAAATCTCTGTGCTAAGAAGAGAAGTCAGATCCGAACAAAAGAGGTAAGATCTCGAATTTTTGTGCTATGATAAAGGTAAGAATAGTGAAATTTTTAGATCTGAAAGATTTGTGCTCTGTTGAAAGTAAGATTAGTGCTATGTTTGATAAATGTTATCCTAGTCTGAAAACTTGGGCACAACTAGAAGAGATAAGGTTTGATATGAGTATATCTGATAGAAATAATAAAAGATATGTTATTCCTATGCATAGAAAGAATGGTTGGACTAATAAATGGATGCAATATCCTAGAAAGAATTTTTTGTAGGTTAGCTACTATGATCCTAGTGCGTAGTACAGGAAAGGTTGGGGATAATTTAAAAAAAAAAGAGGATTAACCCTTTGTTACAGTTGCAGAAGACTGAGACATCTTGCTAAGAAATTCCCTCAAAGAATACCCAATTGTCTTTGTTGTAAATCTATGGACCATGAAGTTTTAGATTTCCCTAGAATGATTGCTAAGCTTGAAAGAATGAATATGAGACAAGAAAACCTTGAGTAAGGTCATGAAACTAATACCATAGTAGAACCCCATACAGAATCAAAGACTGTACTGCTACAAATGAAAGAAACCATAAATGATCACAGAGATATCAACTTATCAGAGATCTTTAAAGAAAAAGAATGCATAGAAGAAAGAATAGGAGACTTCGACATAGACTGTGTTTTGGGTGAGGAAACACAGGTAAATATCATGATCGAAAGAAATTGGGAAGCTTTAGGAAATCCTTATACGACTCCTTAATTAGGAGGAATAGGATTATTCAGGGGAAAGATGATAACCCTATATGGAAGACTCACCCAGATATCTATGAGTTCTCATGGAGCTTCGATAGAGGAAGATTTTGAGGTTGTTATATTAATTAAGAACATCGCTCCATTTACTATGTTATTAGGAAAAACTTGGATCGAGAAAGATCAAACTAGAAGAAAAGAAGAGGAGGCCCTATAACAGAAAAACAAGGAATTAAAATATTTCATGACTAGGAGGATAGCACACTTGATTGCAGAACAGGAGAACAAATCGAAGCTACCTAGAAACAGAAACTTGGATCACAAAGTTGAAATAACACAAGAATGTTCACAGACAAGTAGAGGACCTACCACATATAGAGAAGCAGTATTACTCTCTAATCCTTTGAAAGAATCCCAACATTGNATCGCTCCATTTACTATGTTATTAGGAAAAACTTGGATCGAGAAAGATCAAACTAGAAGAAAAGAAGAGGAGGCCCTATAACAGAAAAACAAGGAATTAAAATATTTCATGACTAGGAGGATAGCACACTTGATTGCAGAACAAGAGAACAAATCGAAGCTACCTAGAAACAGAAACTTGGATCACAAAGTTGAAATAACACAAGAATGTTCACAGACAAGTAGAGGACCTACCACATATAGAGAAGCAGTATTACTCTCTAATCCTTTGAAAGAATCCCAACATTGCGAAGCTACTATGCCAAAATAAGACAAGAATCAGAATGGAAAAAGAAATATTGAGACGAAGATGACCAAGAAGAAGGCTAGAAAACTTAGTAATAAGAGAAAAAAGGTCAAAAAGTTATAGAAGGGCCCATAGGGAACTTCGCAGAAGGAAGAGTTGCAAAATTGGAACTTCGTCGGGATATCAGAACAACGCTCCATGGCACTTCGCCATGGTGAAGCGATATGACCATTGAAAGAATTATAACCATTGGACCGACGTTCCATAACAGTTAGAACAACAGTTATGACCAGAAGTCTCGCCATCGGACCATTGGGACCGTGCCGCAATAGATAGAACTGCATTAATGGAAAGCTTCTTATCTGTTGGAGAGATCTGTTACATCGTGTCTACTTAGTCTATCGATTGTTGCACCAAGAACACTTTTGAGAATTGTATCAAATATAACAAGAGAACCCATTGCTACTATATTGTGCTTAGTAATATCAACATTGATTCTATTGCTTTGAGAAGTCATCCATCCACCCAAGTTTTCTGATCGAGAGTGTGCATGTTGGACGAGCTCAGCACTGTGGAGAAGTCAGTTGCGGAAGTTTTAATTGATATGATGACCGAGAGAGTGATGTCTACAATAATTCAAGCTTCATCGAGGAAAGGAGTGCAAGCCTCTCCGTCAACTTCTCACAGATCCATACCATCCCATCTGGCAGTAGAGAAGAGAACCAAGCACAAATATGCTCTAGCAAACGCGAAGTTAATCTTGTTGAAATTACTAAGACAACTGAGAGGGGGGGGTGGTGAATCAGTTGTTATTGTGCTTAAACAATTTTAACAATCAAACCATTTTTAATCTTTCTCCAAGTGACCATCAATATTATACTACATATGGACAACATAAATAATAGCATCACTCACACATAAGATATACACAGAGACAATTTTTTCACGAGGAAACCCATAAAGGGAGAAAACCTCTTCTTCTTCGAAATGATAGGCAGTCTTTTAAGTTATGTGCATC
>SNQJ01S0014697.1:178213-193432 GCA_010110895.2 Picea sitchensis
CCAATGGAGTCTCCTTTTATGTTTTTTCAGACTCTCTAAATATGAAAAACCACTGAGCTTACCTTCTCTGGGCTCGTTAAACTTACATCGAAGGACGTTACCATTGTGTGTTTTGATAAACGTATTTGCATACCTTATACATCAGCCTTATAACAATTTGCTTCTGTTTCTTAACACCTTTGGCCCCCGGAGGATTTTTCCCGAGTATCATTCTACTATAACATTAGTCTTGTCCTTGTGCCTTGAACTTGTATTTTTGCAACACTCATTCCTCCATTGTAATGTAATATTCCTTTATTCTTTTTTCCACAATTATTGAAAAGAACAAAAAAATCAAATATACCCCAAAAAGAGGAAGGGAAAAGTATTTTCTTTATTGGCAGCATAATGAGTCTCCCTTGGATAAAGCACATCTGTCTATTTTTTCATTAGACTATGGGATGCAGTACGACCTTAGGAATCTTTTCCTGCTATATAGAGTTGTGTCCTCCACCATTTGTTTATCCTTCCAAACATATGGAGAGTTTGCGTTCCCTCCTGCTTCGTAGACTTATGATTAACATACATGTTCCCTGAGTCTCATCATTTGTCGTGCTATTGTCCAAGGGAAGTTTGTCACCAACCTGAGTTGGCCCCTCTGCAATATGTCTCTTGTCCTCATACCCAGCCATCCTAAACATCCAATCAAGTCCTTGTTCGAAATCATTGAAGCCTTCAGTCTGATCATCAAGAGTATCAAGTTCATGACCGACGCGCCGTCAAGACCTTTGGGTAGTGCAGTCATACACTCATATTACACTCCTACCCAAGTTTTGAAGATTTTGAAGTTGTTTCTCGAGCTTTGAAGATCTCATCTCCAGCCATCAAGCCGAATCAGCTTCTGGAAGATGGATACTCTATATGCATATGTTTTTTATTTCGAGATGTAGCTCTGTTGTGTATTGTTCGTGGCTACTCTTTATAGTTATTTGACATGGATCTACAGTGTATTTGATTGGTAGCCATGACTCTATTTTATCCTGAGCATGGGTATGCCCGCCTCGGTGAGACATTTGTTATTTTGCATACGACACCTCCCGGTTCCTAATCCTTGGGATTAATTGTTCGACACATCAGTAAATATTGGTAATGTATTTCGGCCATCAGATGCTCTTCTGACCTCAGACATTAGGGGGCATATTTTATAACCCTAAATTGCACCACACATTCTTACCTAGCATCAGGCCAACTCATATCCCTTCTTTGCCAAATCATTGTTGAACAACTCTTTGAAATTCCTCTTTTATAAAGGCCCACACGCCCTATTCCATTACTACACGCGTGTACACATTGGCTGACCCAAAACAACCCGCGTGGATCGACAAAAGCACGAAAAAAGGAAATTTTCCGATGGAACAAAAATCTATGGGTGAGTTAACTAAAACTCTCAACCATGCATGGCCCAAGTTTCATCGAAATACCTAGCTCCTTCTAGCCTATAAAATAAGGGGTAGGGGTCCCATTTGGAAGAGGAAAAAATATAGCAAAGAAACTCTGTCCATTTACGTATTCCCATTGTCCCAACCCTTTAGCCTTTCCTTGTGCCAAAGGAGATTTAAAGCAAAGTAGTTGGAGGAAAGAAGAAAATGAGCCCAGGATCAGGTTTAAGGAGCAGTGGCCGGTCTCAACTTTTGTAAGTTGACTAATTCTAAGTAATAAAAAAAATGATTTTCTCGTCCCACTTCATGAACTGTTGATAGTTCGATTAGTATATGTTTGGATTTCTAACCCGTTAGTATATAAGTAGTATGCATGCATAGTTGTTGATTTTCTTGGATACAGGTCAGCTTTGGAAGGAGTATTACGAACAAGTAATCAAGCACAATGAAGGATCGACATCAAATGCCGGAAGCGAGGTAGGTTGATCTTTCCATGTATTTACTAAGAAAAGGGGATTTAAATCTAGGGATGAAGGTAGAAATTAATTTCTCTTCGGTCATATCTGCATGCAAAGTCTAAACTCTATTTGTTAGTCCGTAGGGAGATTTTCCCAACAACACTCCCTACCACCCTTATTACAAATAAATGATTGAATAACCAACAACTTTGATAAATCAATACTTACCACTTCTTCACTGTTCTACAATTATTCTCTGCTACACTATTCTTCTGCTCTGTTCATACTTGGCTTGACTTGTTGTCTCTTTCTATCTGTTCTTTCTCTATCCTTCTCATGATTTTTGATATGTTCACATTCTTCTCTCTTCCCCTTTTCTCTTATGTCCATCTTATGTTCCTTATCTCTGAGCTTTCTTCACACTGTGCATACTATAGTTTTACCTTTCTATAGTTCAATTCATTTTTCAGTCAGAACAACCAACTTCACACAGTCGTCTCATATCTTCTTTTATTCACACATGCCTCAGCAACTGAAACACCGACCGATCAACAATCATGAATCTGTTTTTCTAATTGAATCATAACTGATCAATTAACTTTGAGGTGAAACAGTAGCCCTCCGATCATATTTGAATTCACCTACACCGTTGGACTAAAAGAAACAAAATGTCTTTTGTATTTCGTATTTCGGCAATTCGCAATTTCGCATGTCGCGAGTTCCTATTGTGAATCATCTCGACTCTCCAAGTTTCGATCCCCGAAATGGATCCAAATCAACGGTCCACAAAACTTCATAATCTGATCCCTTCTTTTCACAATCAAACGAATGATGGGATTTCGATGTTTTTCCCTTCAAGTCTTCGAGACTCACAATAGTCCCTTTCAACATTTCTCGATTTCGCATGTTGAGAATTCCTGAAACTCCATGTTGTGATCCAAAAAACTCCATGTTGCAATTTCGTATTTCAGCATTTCATGATTTCAGAAATTCTTGTGATGAGATATCTTGATGCTCCGTGTCACAATGCCCAAAACTCTGAAGAAATATCTTAGCTGGACTAGCTTCGATCATTTCGGCATTTCTCATTTCGGAATTTAGTGATTTCGCATTTCGGCATTTTGCGATTTCGCATATCGCGAGTTCGAGAGGTTAGAGAACCCTGTTCCTTTGACTTTCCAGTCAGTGAAAGGATGATCTTCCACCACGTGTCCTATGGCCCCAACGGTCCAAATCTTATCATGATTTTGAAACTTCACAGGTCTTTGTCGTGTCTGATCAACCGTCCAGATCAATCCTCGATCCAACGGCTAGGATTATTTCGCGAATTCACTGATTCAGGATTTCAGCGTTTCACATTTCGTGACTTCGGGACTCCTGTGGTGAAGTGTTTCTACACTTCCAACTACCGGTATCCAAAACTCTAGTTTTCTGGTATGCAAAACTCCAAAATGGAGTGTGCATGTTTCTAGATTTTTTCATTTCACATTTCGCAACTTCGGGACTCCTGTGGTGAAGTGTTTCTACACTTCCAACTCCCGGTATCCAAAACTCTGATTTTCTGGTCTGCGAAACTCTAAAATGTTGTGTGCCTGTTTCTGGATTTCGGCGTTTCACATTTTTCAACTTCAAGAATCCTTTGGTGAAGTGTTTCTACACTTCCAAATCTCAGTATCCAAAACTCTGATTTTCTGTTCTGCGAAACTCTGAAATGGAGTGTGCATATTTTGGGATTTAGGCGTTTCGCATTTCAGGATTTCCTGCCATGTGATCATCGTTGCCCTGCTGGTCTTGCCACTTTCTCTTGTTCATCATCGTTGGGCTGAGCTTTCTATCAATGAAAAACAAATACTATTCCTTATGTCTACCCGTAATAAATATGCCAACAAATCTCGACCATCTTACCCAACTACATCCTGCCTCTGGCCAACGCAGTGAGTCGTAATAGTGTCCCAAGGAATTTTGATTAAACCATGGTTACTGCGTACCTCCCAAAGGGGATATGTGCAATCCTAACACAACAAGATAATATCGTGACATTGAATTTCAACGAGTTCAAGCTATGTGATCGCAAGAATTATAGCATGCTTTCTCCTTACAAGTATTTGACCAGGACGAAGGGGAAGAACTTGAAAATAATCCCCCAAACATGGACTATGAACCTCGTGCAGTCCACCCTCTTGAACATGATGAACATCCCACACTTTGGAAGGCACGAGGAGGTTAACACATGTGTTAAGATCCTACTCTCATATTACCATGGTAGCTACCTTTGGCTAGGTAGATGCATTACAGTCGATACAACCTTGATCCATAGAATCACCAGATTGAGCATGCAAGGACCTGAACTGCAAGACTTTTACCCAGGAAAGACTTCTGACCATGCCCTAGCACAGAGAATTAAGGACACTTATGAATATGTAGAAAAGGGAACGTGAGGCTACAATGTAGCTTCCATCCAGAATGGCGTAGTGCTCCTAGACTCCTAGTTGATCATAGGGAAGCTAGTGAGGAAGAAATGACTTACTCAAGTCGTAGGATTCATTGTTGACCTAGCCGAGAAATGTGTAGAAGGACTCTAGATGAACTGGGTGAAGTACTTGGTCATCCACTTGGAAGTAGACTATTGCGAAGCTCATGATTAGGGCTATGAGCTCCACTTTAGATGGCCCCTGATCCTCATCGCATTTACCGCTTGGGAAATTCCAGAAGGTGTGACCTTCCCGGACATTGAGTCATTTGAGCTGCTCACTATGAATTTCACCACGCTTTGGTATTCGAGCGATATGGGGAAATAGTGGAAGTCGAACGCGGTCTTTCATACCTATTATCTCCAACTGAAGAGGGATATCGATGATGTCCCTCACATGACGCCGAACACCTTGCATCGGTTCTGATCCCTCATGAAGTTTTGCGCAGATTGACACTTCATTTATATCACTGCGTGCACATATGAGCACAAAGAAGAGCTTCAATCGTACTACAATATCACAGAGGAGGACCTTGAAGAGATCACCAAGGACTGGTCAGTAGAACTCCTCATCCCAGCAAACCCCGCAAAAACGTCAGACCCTGAAATAATTGGTAGCCCTGAGACCACTCATGAAGTAAAGGATCGTCTTGGACCCAACAAAAGGAAGAATACTGAAGAGGTCCAGAAATTGAGCAGTGCATCGAAAGGAACTGATTCAGTATCACTTCGATAAGGGGGTGATGATGAAGTAGAAGATACAAATGGCAAAGAGGACCAACATAAGTAAGGTGAAGTAACATCAACCAAGGACCCTACTGATGGGGCCGATCCCTTGAATAAAAAGAAGGTTTCTCCCATGAAACCCACTTCCAAAAATAAATCCAGATCCACCTTGACTAAAATGCAGAATTTACTTATTGTGGATGACTTCTACTTTATCATTGCAGTTGTAGCAGATGCCTCACAGGACATCTTGTAGAGACATGAAGCCAAGAAGGATGATATGTATGATAGAATCGAGGTTGAACTCAGAGGGATACAACATGCCATTCAATATAGCCGCGCAGTATTCAGAGAAAAGTCATGGAAGTGACTCAAAGGCTCCAACTAGTCCAAGACGAAGCTTGCCAACTGTTTGAGGAGATTGAAAGATGAGGTGCAGAGTTGGAACAAGTAGTCATTGTAGTCTAACAAAATTTAGAGGGACCTATCAATGAAGCAGTCATCCAAGAGTTCATCGAGAAGGATGCCCTGGCACAGCAACAAGTCGAAGCAGCTCGAGCCAAGCTCTAGGATTTAGAGGCATAACTACCTAAACCAGAGTGACTTGGGATGAGTCACAAGTGAGTGTTGGGGGCATGTTGTCCCTTGACCAAGTTTTGAGGATCCTTGGTCATGTTTGACCTACTTTTGGGACTTTGATAGGCTATCGAAGTAGGAGCACAAGTCAAAGCATAGATCGAGGGATATCTAGCCCTTTTTAGGGATTTTTGGGTTTTGGTCTTATGTAACGCGAATGGGGATGTAGGCCTATGGGTTTACCCATATTTAGGCCCAATTTTTAATGTATAAATAGATATCTAGGTGATGTAAGAAGAGGCCAGTGTGAGAGTGTGCTAAGTGCTAAGTGCAAGTGGTAATTGTAATTTCTTTTTGCCTATTGTGTGAGACTTGCATAACTAAGTGCAAGTGATTGTAAGAGACCGTGGAAGGATTTGTTTTGTACTTCAGGGAATCAGGATATAGTGAGGTGTGTAGATCTTGTGTCCTATGAGGAGTAAGATATCATGGCTTCGTGCATGTATAATATTGACAGAAATAAATACATAAGAGAGTTGGTGGACCTAGCCCCAGGGTGGGGGTGAACCACGTATATCCTGCATTGTACTTGCTATGTGATTTATGGTTGTTCTCTTGTCTATGTGGTTAAATGCTTAGTGCATTGATGTATGTTAGATGAATCTGATATGGTATCTTAGTACTGAATAATGTGAATAAATTCTAGATCTGACCTATCTTGGTATGCTTCGTATTTGAATCTATTGGATCTCTGTGAATACTACGTTGATCTATTGTTAGGGTTTAACTGCGCTATAAATAAGGTTGAATATTAACAAATTGTAACTTCTAAGTGATTTTTTAAGGTGTTTTAATCACAGATATGTCTCCCATCTAAGGTTGCAGACACTGGAGTCCTGCAACCACCCCTACCTCTACCTCGGGTGAGACTTCATCTGCTTCACAGGTGTTGCTGAAAGTGTCGGTAGTTAGGGTTTTGTTGGTGCGTTGTTGTAGTGTTGAACCCTGGGTATGCCCCTGTGCCAACAACGCTCAATGATGAGTCAGTATGTAGAGGGATAAATCAACCTGTACCCCTTCACATCATCTATATATCCCACAAAGATGCAAGTTGTGCTCTGTGGATCTAATGCTTTTCTATTTTTAGAAGGAATATGGGCCCATGCACAAGATCCATAGATGTAGAAGTATATGACATTTGTTTTTTAACATGTCCAAGCCTCAAAAGGTGTCATTTCATCAAGATATATATGAGGATATGTGTTATGTATGTAAGTATCATGTTTAAGTGCCTCAACCCAAATCTTGGGAATAATAGATCTCGCATGCAACACACAAGTAGTCATCTCCTTGAGAGATTTGTTTTCCCTTTCAACAACTCCATTTTGATGTGGAGTGTATGGAATTGTATGTTGCATATAGATACTAGCCTCATGACAAATATTCTAAACATCTTTTTTTATATATTCCCGCCCATTTTATGTATGGAGGATCTTGATCGTTTTCCTAGTTTGTGTCTCTACTAAAGATTTGGAGTCTTTGAGATGCTCAAAATCTTCGAACTTTTTCTTGAGAAAATAAACCCAAGTATAGCATGAGTAATCATCAATAGCTGTAATGAAATGCCTTGCTTTGTTTATGGATGGATGTGGAAATGCACTCATGATATCACTATGAACAAGATCTAAGGAAGAGGAGGCTCTCCTGGCCTTCCTATTTTCAAACTTCTCTTTAATATGCTTTCCAAGAATGCATCTACCACAAACCACTTCAAAAAAGTGAATGTATGGAAAGGCCTTTGACCATTCCTTTCTTGGAAACTTATTTAATTTACACAACATTGATTTTTGATCTACCTCACCAATTGCAATAATGGAATTGTCATGCATGTCGAGTACAAAAACATAATATTATGTAAATGCAACCCTTTTACATGTCCTATTGATCTGATAGACTGAGAGAAGATTTATAGAAATCTTTGGAATGTGTAAAACATTCTTAAAAAGGCCATTAGGGAATTCCACTCTTCCCTCTCCTACTATTTCTACTGGAGTATAATCCCCCATGAGAATAGTGGGTCTTGAACATGAAATCAAAGAAGTAAAACTTCCTCTTTCGCTCCCATATGATGTGATTCACTAGAATCTATAATCCATGAATCATATGAGGAAATAATTGCAACAAGAGCATGATGATTTCCATTCTTATATGCATGGTCTTCTTCTTTATTTTTCTTGGCTCCTTGAGGAATGAAGTTTCCAAGCTTATTCTTCTGAAGTACCTGTGCCATATGATTGATTTTCTTCTTCATGCATGTGGATTCTTCATGATTCATTTTATTGAAATACGTGAACTGCATTCCCTTCTTCTTATTCTTCCCTTTGGTATTTGAATATTCTTTGGAACTTGAAGAATCTTTGAAACCTGTTGAATCTTTGAAACGTGAAGAATATTTAAAAGGTTTGGAATATCCTTCATTTTCTTTATGTATGCATTTTTTATTGGATGACCCTTTTCCATCCTACATGGTGAGTGCATGTGCTTTAGGTTCCTTAATTAGGCCCATCTGAATGAGTTTTTCCTGCTCATGTGTGAGATAATAAATGAACTACTCCATGGTAGGAATCTTCCACTTTGATCCCAAAACATACCTGCCAGAATGGAAAGTGGAGACATAGACAAAATATTTTGGTCCTAGCTTAGCCAATATTGTTAGAATAAGTTGGTCTTCTTGTGTAGACTTATCAATACCACAATATTCCAATATCAATATCAAAGGTTTAAGCTTGGTAAATAAATCATGTATATTATCAAAACTTATAGGATCCAAGGTATTCAACTCTACCTCAAGCATATGACCTCTCATCTCATCCTATTTTTCAAAGAGACTTTCCAATGTAGTCCATATATTTTTTGGAGTCTTGCATGTTGTTATCACATTTATTTGTAAGGGGGGTGTTTTCATAAGAAATTGACCCCTTTGGCGAAAAAAGGGAAAGAAGCGGGCTAAAAACCCACACAATCCCACTTATCCTAAGTTTTTGAATCCTAAGTGTGACGTGCTAAGAAGCGTGCAAATTTGTGTGACCGAGATCCACGTGCCTAGATCTACGACACAGGATCTATATAAGACCCTCCTCAATGTTTTACCTTTAACGAGGGGGGGGGGGGNAGTCCATATATTTTTTGGAGTCTTGCATGTTGTTATCACATTTATTTGTAAGGGGGGTGTTTTCATAAGAAATTGACCCCTTTGGCGAAAAAAGGGAAAGAAGCGGGCTAAAAACCCACACAATCCCACTTATCCTAAGTTTTCGAATCCTAAGTGTGACGTGCTAAGAAGCGTGCAAATTTGTGTGACCGAGATCCACGTGCCTAGATCTACGACACAGGATCTATATAAGACCCTCCTCAATGTTTTACCTTTAACGAGGGGGGGGGGGGGTTTGATATGGAGGTTTTCAAATGTGGGCCCCACACTATTGTGGCACCTCCTCCTAACATCGTACCCCCCCTACTCAAAACCACTTACCATATACCCCCCCCTCCGACTAGATCACTTACCACTATCGCTTACTGTCGTCGCTCCTTTCACCATATGTCCCCCACTTCTTCTCTCTCTTTTTTCTATCACCTCTCCCACTCCCCGTGCCACCTTCCACTACTGCACTCCTATCCTCCACTCACCTCCACATCATATCCCTTTTCAGTCCTGCCTATCATCTCCCGTCGTGTGTACTCCTCCACTCACCTCTACCTAGGCAGATTTTCCCCACGATGCCTATCACCATAGTCCCTCCTCTGCTTCTGCATCACCTTCTCAATCCTTTTGCCACTATGTATTTACACCTCAGCGCCCACGTTTTCTTGCCACCCAATCTTTTCTCGATCACCTATCCTCCTACCACGTTTGTCCACATGGCTACCTTGTCTCATCTCCATGTCGATTGCACCAATTGCCTCTGCTCCCCCATAAGATTTATCCACGTCCGCCAATTGGGTCCCCTTGTAATGGTCCAACGAAGCAATAGATAGCCAAGGGAAAATTGCCACATCCTTCAGATGTAGAGTTGACTCGGGCCTCCTCGACAACGATGAAGCAGTGATTGAAGCAGGTGGTGGCGGTTGAACATTGTTTCCACCATAAATGGAAAGCCCAGGAAAGGAATGTCAGCCAGTCAACTCATTTCCAAGACCATTCTGAAGCGTGATTATGTCTGACTGAAGTTCACATCTAATCAGAGACTGCACGGACAATTTTCCAGGAAACATGCAAATGTAATGTCTTCAATGAAATGTCTCAAACTTTCTCCTGTGGTTTTTCTTTGAGTATTTAGGGGTCGTTATCATATTTTGTTGAGCGTCGATGGTTGAGATAATCTCCCATATTGTAAAGTTTTAACAAAGCCTCTCGCTTCTGGTTATGTATCTGTAGTTGAGATTTCTTGTTTAATAACAATCATCCTTCTTTCCCATCTCTTTTTCCTCTGATACTGGGAGCTCGAGCATGGATGATCTAGTTGATTTGTTGTGATTGTGGTGTAATGTATGTTTGATTGCAGTGTTGTTACGACATTTTCAGTTTCCTGAAGTTCTTGGATCCAAGAGGATCTTGTATCTGGAGATTTTTTGCCATAGGTTGCCGGAAGACCAGATGTCTATAGCAGACCTATTCATTCTTTCTTAATTTCTTCCTTCTAATCACCACTATAATAAGCTTACTGACTGAAGTTAGATCGAGACCTCACCTACCTGTGCATAGCAACCCAGTTTTCTGAGTTAAAGCGATATAATTCTAAGTCTGCATCCATTAGACCACCCTTTAAAACTATTCACGGTGACATGTAGACTGATGGGTATTGGGCTTACCTCTATAGCAATCCAAAGGTGACTTCCAGTGCTAACATTTTTGGCGTCGTTGTTGGGGATGGAATTGAATAATTTCCTTGGGATTGAATGACAAAGCTTACAGGTTCTGAATTTGCATCAGAACTTAGTACATCAAATATTGCAATTGTGCACCTCGTGACTCCACTATGGCGAGTCCATTGATGCAGATCTATTGGAAACTCCATTGTTTTAGTTGTGGCTTCTAGAGGCAGACACATGAAGTCTAATCCACAATTGCTATTAGAAACAACTGAAGCTAACCCAAAGAAAATTATCAGAAAGGGAAAGGCCCTTCATGAAGGTACCTCTACTACGAAACCAGGTATTTCTGATGATTTTCATGGTCCTTCTATAGAAATTCCAATTTATGCTTCCCATTCTCATGTTATACCTTATGTTGGAGTTCCACAAAATTCAAATTTTGGGAGTGTTCATGTTGAGTTTTCTCCTCCTAGCCTGTTATTGGAGGGAGAAAGACTTGTCACTCCTGAAATCATATCGTGGTTTATACCTAGTCCCTCATAATATTTTCCTACCTCAAGATTTACCACTCCTCCTCCTGTTAGAGTTATTGATTTCACAGAAAGGGAAACCTACGTTCCCCCATGACCTGTAGTCTTTTCTTAAAATCTTCTATTATTTCCCTTTGCTCTCGTAAGATCAGCTCCAATATCCCCTGTTCGAACCCCTTCCCCTCCAATTTCTCCTCCACCTACCATCCATATGGCAGGTGCTAATCCCCCTAGAAACATAATGGATGACATAGTGGCTGCAAGATATGCCCCTCTAGTCTTACCTCATCCCATGAATTCTCTCCCTACCGGAGATTATCTAAAATGTATGCCTAAGTTCATTGGAGAAGAGGACATAATTGTTGAAGAGCACCTTGCTGCCTTCTACAGTTATGCAGGCAATCTAAATATTGAAAATGAAGATGTCTGGATGAGAGTATTTATCCAAAGCCTTGATGGCGAGGTTATAAAATGGTTTAGAGGTTTGACCCTTGGATCTATTGCTGGTAATGAATCTCTAGATGATGTCTTGTTGAGGCAGTGGGGGGATAAAAAGGATTTTATGCATTATATCACAGAGATTGGGTCCCTGAAGAGAAAAGAGGGGCAATCTGTCTCTGATTTCTCCAAAAGATTCAATAAAATGTACAATAAGATCCCTCCTGAGATAAAACCCATGGAAGCCTCCACCAAAATCACTTATGCTAGTGCTTTTGATCCTGATTTATGCCTCCTTCTAAGAGAGAGAAGAGCTACTACCTTGGCTCACATGCAAGATGCAACCCTGGAAGTAGAGTCTAACTTATTGGCATCCAACTAACTCAGGAATAAGGATAATAAAGACATACCAAGGAAGAGACCTGAAGCCTCCACATATGATTTCTCTATTTCCCCCCCTCAAATGGATGAAGTAACCAAGTTACTAAAATCAATTTCAACTAGAATGGAAAAATTGGAAGTGGAGCGGAAGATGACATATAGAAATCCTCAAAATTTTGGTAACAGAGGCAACTTTAGGAGGCCGAACAACAATTCTCCTCCGATTATGCCAACGGAACAAAGGGATAGAGATAGAAACGATCAGAAAATCTAGACTCCTCTTCAAAACAACCTTGTTATTGATGAGGAAAGGGAAGAAGAGGAGCTTGACCCTGAAATTCATTATATTGGAGACACCTCCCCATTTCCTCATTTAACTCAATCTACATTCGAGGAATCCCTCATAGATAGACAAATAAATGAGTTGTGTAAGGGGGAGAAGGCAAATAGTAGCCCCAACAAATACAACCTTCGATCTAAGAAGAAAGAAGGGAAGTTTGACATCCTTGATCAACCTTCCATAACAGAGAATCCTACCACAAACGCAACAAACAACAACAAAGAAAAGAAATCTTAGAATCCCCCACCAATAGACAAAGATCTCGTCCCAGAGGTGAGAGAAATTCTGAAGCCCCCTTCCTGTTTTAACTTTGAGCATGAATTTTAGAAGATCAGAATCCATGTTTCCCTTTCAGAGCTAGTCAAGAACAAAGACTTCAAAAGGTGCCTCTCTACGATGTTGTGGTCTAAGCCATCTTTCCATTCCACAGACTCGGTAAATATCCAAGATGAGAAGACAACAATCATCTTAGGTCCCATGNCGTCCCAGAGGTGAGAGAAATTCTGAAGCCCCCTTCCTGTTTTAACTTTGAGCATGAATTTTAGAAGATCAGAATCCATGTTTCCCTTTCAGAGCTAGTCAAGAACAAAGACTTCAAAAGGTCCCTCTCTACGATGTTGTGGTCTAAGCCATCTTTCCATTCCACAGACTCGGTAAATATCCAAGATGAGAAGACAACAATCATCTTAGGTCCCATGGTAAAATATAGATATGATTCATCCCCTCCATTCTACACATCAATGAACATACATGATAAGGTCTTTCATAATTGTATAATAGATTCTAGGGAATCTCATAATCTCATGCCCAAAACTATCATGGAAGAGATCGAATAAGAAATCACAAAATCTTATCATGATTTGTACTATTTTGATTCAAGGAGGGTGCAATGTCTTGGGGTTATCAAAGACCTAGTTGTGACCTTATTTCAGCTACCCATGAAAAGTGTGGTCATGGATATTGTGCTGGCTGACGTTCCTCCAAAGTTTGGCATGTTGTTTTCAATATCTTGGATAAAAAGAATCGAAGGAACGTTGCAGATGGACCTCACGTATGCCATTATTCCTGTGTTTGGGGGGAACAAAGAAGACTGTATAGAGAATCTCAGTTGGCATACATTATCAATGATGAAGCAGACCCCGCCGATCATCCTATCTTTGTCATTGATATTGATTTGGGATCCAGCTAATTGCAGCTCACTAATGTCCCTGAACCTCCTCTTGAGATCAAAAAGTCCAATACTCTCGGTGAAGATTCTCCTCCAACTACGTCTATGTGGAAAATGTTTTTCAATGGAGCCTCTTCTAGGGAAGGTGTTGGTGTTGGAGTGGTTTTTGTGTCACCTTGTCATGAAACCATATCATTGTCATACAAATTAGAGTTTGAAGCTACCAACAATGTGGCAGAGTATGAAGCTCTTATTTTAGGCTTAAGAGTTGTGAAGGATATGGGAATTAAAGAGATATCAATGTTTGGTGATGCTAAGTTGATTGTCCAACAGATCATGAATATTTATCAGACCAAACACCCTCATCTCAGAAGTTACAAAAATGAATTATGGGACCTCATTGACACTTTCTTCCTATCTTTTAACATTTCATTTGTTCCCAAAGAAGAAAATGCCATGGCTTATTCTCTCCCCGTTTCAACGAGCAATTTCAGAGTCCCTTTTCCACCCAAGCTCAGGTATGATGTAGAAGTGAAATATAGACCCTCTATACCTGACAACATCAAGCATTGGAAAGTGTTTGAAGATGATCTTGAAATCAAAATATTTCTGGAGAAGGTTGATGAGTTTTCTTCATTAAACATTGATCAAGAGTTTGATTCTGAAACAGATCCTCATGCAAATGTTTTTATGAACAAAATTGATGATCATTATATTGTTAAATTTCCTAGAAATCATATCCCAAAGGGACTATTCCCCTCCGAAATACTATTTGACAGAAGCAGTGTGGCAGTAAAGGGTAAAATATCAGGTGAGGATGTTGGTGTAGCTGAGTGAAATCACTAGCATATTTGGCCCATTTTGCGATGGTTGTTTCGATGCTTATGTGACGTTATGTCGTTGATATGGAGACTAATTTTGAGTCTTTGAAACATCGGTTTAGGTGATGTGGCATTTGCGACGAACTTGATCAAACGCCGCACAAGCGACGATATAGGCAAACAATCTCAAACCAAATTTTCGTCTAAATTGTGACAACAACTTTTATAGTTAAACCAACGCATCAATAAAATATTTCGTCGCATATTCAATGACAACTTTTTGTTTTTTATGTTGTTAAACCAACGCAACAATAGAAGTTGTCGTCTCCTATTTGACAACAACTTTTTGTTGTTTATGTAGCTAAATCGACGCATCAATGGAAGTTGCCATCGCCTATTCGACGACAACTTTTCATTGTTTATATAGCAAAATCGTCGTATTGATAAAATTTGTCATCACCTATTCAAAAACAATTTTTTGTTGTTTATGTAGCTAAATTGACAAATCAATAGAAGTTTTCATCGCCTATTCAACAACAACTTTCTGTTGTTTATATAGAAAAACCGTCGCATCGATAAAAGTTGTCGTCGCCTATTCAACAACAACTTTTTGTTTTTTATGTAGCTAAACCGACGCATCAATAGAAGTTGTTGTCACCTATTCCATGACAACTTTCCGTTGTTTATATAGAAAAATCGTCACATTGATCAAAGTTGTCGTCGGATATGTGACAACCAAAATTTATTTAGAAAAAAAAATAAAAAAATATTTTGGGCATCAGTTTTGATATTAATATTAATATTAAATCCCAAAGGGTATTGCATGAGCCTCATATTGATTTCACTAATCCTTGGGACTTCTTTGATGGAGCTTATCAAGTCTCTCCAAAAATGTTTGGGGATGGAGTCATACTCTTTTTAGATCATTACCACTTCTTCTCCTTAAAATATGGAGCAGGATTGGGAGCAAATAACATGGTTGAATTCTACACCCTCTAGATGTTGATGAAAGTGGCACTTG
>SNQJ01S0014697.1:205953-250684 GCA_010110895.2 Picea sitchensis
GAATAATAGTTCTTTCCTCATCACGTTCATGCATTCGTAACCTATACCATTTGACATCGAACAGAACTAGTTTGAAGGAATTAAAGTCACACTCAAGTATATCATTTAAATACCCATAGTATCTATTTTCAAACTCTCGGGGATGTTTGTCACTCCTAGAGGAAACATTAGTAACCCGGAATACTGTAGTTATCCCACTATCAGAATTTTTCCTTGTTTCATCCAATTTTTTGATGCGAAATTTACAACCATTGCACCACATAGCCTTGTGGTGTTTCAACTGCAATATGTCAGATATGTAAAAGATGCATTGTCAATTATTAAATTAACATATATTTATATAACTTCGAAAGTATCTGAAAAATACAGTACACATGTAGTCACATTAGTATAATATAAAATAACTGAATAAAATGGGTGAAATTGCTTACCTGTCCATCTTTCAAACCATATGATAGATCAATTTCCCTCTGCGTAACATTAGCATCTTCGTTACGATGAGCTTCTCTAACCAATTCAGACAGTCGTTGCCATGATAGCCTACCTCCATTTTGTTGTTTACATCTTTCAATCCATACATTCATCCAGTCAAGATTGTTTGCAATGTATAAATGCAGTGCATCCCACTCTAGAGCAACTTAATCAAAAAAACATAATTCACCAATATTAAATATTAGTGATAATGTACAATATGAAGGTATAATTATAAATATTTATAACTTATGAAATAAAATATATTAATATATTAATGAGTATCATGATCATATACACAAAAATGAAACTTTATATGTATTATTAATATAAATTGTCACAATTATTAATATATTACCTCTCATTTTTTTCATTCTACCTTTCCCCAACAGATGCTCCTGATCTTCAAATTTTTTGATGGAATTCACATCCCAAATGAGAACCACTGCATGCATAGTTGGCTCTTGTTGTGTGGTAAAATCTCACTACAGACTAGCAAATAGATTTTAGACTTTGCATGAAGATATGACCAAAGAGAAACTACTTTTCTACTTTCATCCCTAGATTTAAATCCCCTTTTCTTAGTAAATGCATGGAAATATCAACCTACCTCGCTCACGGCGTTTGATGTCGATCCTCCATTGTACTTGATTACTTGTTCGTGATACTCCTTCCAAAGCTGACCTACATCCAAGACAAGAAACAACTATGCATGCATACTACTTATATACTAACGGGTTAGAAATCCAAACATATACTGATCAAACTATAAACAATTCATGAATTGGGACGGGAAAATCATTTTCTTTATTACTTAGAATGAGTCAACTTACAAAAGTTGAGACCAGTCACCGCTCCTCAAACCTGATCCTGGGCTCCTCTTCTTCTGTCCTTCAACTTCTTTGCTTTGAATCTCCTTTGGCACAAGGAAAGGCTAAAGGGTTGGGACAATGTGAATACGTAAATGGACAGAGTTTCTTTGCTATATTTTTCCTCCTCCAAATGGGACCCCTACCCCTTCTTTTATAGGCTAGAAGGAGCTAGGTATTTGGATGAACCCTCGGCCATGCATGGTTGAGAGTTCCAGTTAACTCACCCATAGCTTTTGTGCTCCGTCGACAACTTTCCTTTTTTCGTGCTTTTGTCAGTCCACGTGGGTTGTTTTGGGTCAGCCAGTGTGTACACGCGTGCAGTAATGGATTAGGGCGTGTGGGCCTTTATAAGAGAGGATTTTCAAAGAGTTTTTCAGCAGTGCTTTGGTAAAGAAAGGATATGAGTTGGCCTGATGCCAGGTAAGCATGTGTGGTGAAATTTAGGGTTATAACAGATGCCCCCTAATGTGTGAGGTTAGAAGAGCATCTGATGGCTGAAATACATTACTAATCTTTATTGATGTGCCGAACAATTGAGCCCAAGGACCAGGAACCGGGAGGTGTCGTCTGCAAAATAACCAATGTCTCACCAAGGCGGGCATACCCATGCTTGGGTTAAAATAGAATCATGGCTACCAATCAAATACACTGTAGATCCATGTCAAATAACTATAAAGAGTAGCCGCGAACAATACATAGTGGAGCTACATCTCGAAATCATAAAGATATACATATAGAGTATCCATCTTCTAGAAGTGGATTCGGCCTGATGGTTGGAGATGAGATCTTCAGAGCTCGAGCAACAACTTCAAAATCTTCAAAACTCAGGTAGGAGTGTAATATGAGTGTACGACTACACTACCTGAGGTCTTCACTGGCTCATCGGTCATGGACTTGATAATATTGATGATCAAACTGAAGGCTTCAGTGATTTCGAACAAGGACTTGATTAGATGTTCAAGATGGTCGGGTATGAGGACAAGAGACATATTGTAGAGGGTCTGACTCAGGCTTGGTGACAAACTTCCCTTGGACAATATCATGACAAATGATGAAACTCAGGCAGCATGTATGTTAATCATAAGTCTACGAAGCAGGATGCAACGCAAACTCTCCATATTTTTGGAAGGATAACCAAATGGTGGAGGACACAACTCTATATAGCAAGAAAAATCTTCCTAAGGTCGTACTACATCCCATAGTTTGATGAACAAATGGACAGATGTGCTTTATCCAAGGGCGACTCATTATGCTGTCAATAAAGAGAATACTTTTCCCCTCCTCTTTTTGGGATATATTTGGTTTTTTTGTTCTTTTCAATAATTGTGGAAAAAGAATAAAGGAATATTACATTATAAAGGAGGAATGAGTGTTGCAAACATACAAGATCAAGGCACAAGGAAAAGACTGATGTTCTAGTAGAATGATACTCAGGAAAAATCCTCCAGGGGCCAAAGGTGCTAAGACGCAGAATAAAACTATTACAAGGCTGGCGTATAAGGTATGCAAAGGTGGTTAACAAAACACACAATGGTAATGTCCTTCGATGTAAGTTTAATGAGCCCAAAGAAGGTAAGCTCGGTGGTTTTTCATATTTAGAGAGTCTGAAAAAACATAAAAGGAGACTCCATTGGGGTACCTTTTTCGAAGGTAGTCTAGTCAGCTCTAAAAAGGGGTAAACTAGCACCGACAAGATGTCTATTCAAAACCATTTTAACGAGTGTGATAAAGACAAGGTCACTCGGCCATTTTTTCATTTTTAAGGAGTCTGAAAAAAGCTTAACTATGGACTCCGTCAGGAATATTCTTCTGGACCAATTTAATGAGTGTGAAAGAATAAGGTCACTCGGAAATATTTTCAATTTTAGGGAGTCTGAAAAGAGCTGAACTATGGACTCCGTGGGGGTTCCTTCTTCGTAAGTTTAGTCCCTCAGGCTCGAAAAAGGGATAAAATTATACCTGAGAGTACTCTTCTATAGAGCTGAAGTTCCATAGAGTATACCTTTGTTCGTACAGTTGAACGTCCAGACAAAAAAATGGGTAAACTACTGCCGAAAAAACGTGACTTCAAATCTCAGTTTAACGAGCGTGAAAGGCCACAAAATCGCTCGGCAATCTTTTCATGTTTAGAGGGTCTGAAAAGGGCTTAAAAGGAGACCCATTGTTTTTTCGGAGTCCTGAGGGTGAGATCAAGAGCGAAGAAGAATCATGAAAATGAGGCTCAAACTCATATTCAGGAAAGACTATAAGGACTCCCGAGCCTACAGTGTTTTAGAGATGGCATGGACACCATAATGCAACCAGGACCTACCTAGGGCATCCATGTTCTGGTAAGCTCTACCACCAAGTTGCGACACTTCTAAAGAAGATATGATGGTTCCATGTCACAACCTGATGGGATCGATCCTATGGCAGAGGAAAAAGACAACGAGACACAAAAGTCGGGGTAATAACCTAACCTATATGCTCAAGTTGATTCTTGGAAAAAATTTCATGGACCATCAAAATTTCCTTAAAACTCAAAAAAAAGTGTCCCAATACTTGATCAAATCCCTCCCATATAACTCTTGAATCACTCTAAATGGTTTTTGGTATAAATAAATTGATAAGGGAGGCCAAAAAAGTGACAAAAAGAGGCCAAAAAGTCTATAAATAGAAGCTGGCAACTCATTATCACTATTGTTGATTTGGAAATTGACTCTAGAGACAAAAGACCCCCTTTGATAAAAATGGTGATTCTGGGAGCTACAATGGACGAAACAAACTTCCGCTTGGACCAAGTAAGTACAAACTCCCCTATCTAGCTATTCAAATCTTTCTTTTTTCTTTTGATTTCATTTTTTGGGTGGGCATCGACCTTTAACAGGTCGTCCCTAGGTCCATGAGGGTTGTCTCTGGACAGGCCGTGTGTACACTCTGGCAGAGTAAATATTGCCCACGTGTACACACGACTGTCACCTAGACAACACGCGTGGACCCCCTTTTATAGACAAAAAGAAATAAAGAGCAGTCATTGACCCTCCTGGACATGATTGTTTTGGCAGAATGTATGTCCACTAGAGGGAAAGGAAGCATGAAGAAATTAGTGAGTTGGTTGCGGGAGATCCGAGTGTCGTGGCCGTGTTGATGCAATGTGGTTTGTTTAAGTTCTTCCTGTGTCCTTTTGTGCGAGCGCAACCGATTCTACTGAATGCCTTGGTTGACTATTGGCACCTTGATGCAGAGGCCTTCATGCTAGAGGGGCAATCACTGGTGCCCACCACCGAGGATATCTATTTTTTGACTGGCCTCTCAAGGAGAGGGGAACCAGTCAATTTCAGAACATTTCCATCGGAGTTGCATAACATAGCAGAACTAATAGCCCTGCACTGTGAGGCTAGGACAAACCGTTTGAGCTCCCAGGTGCCCATAAGTAAGATTACTAACCTATCGCTGCAAGCGATATTATTTCTTATTGGGTGGATTACCGGTTCAACAACCTTGCATCAGGCATCTCGCGCACAGATGAACTGTGCTATCCAGTGCTTGAATGCACAAATTTTTGACTGGATTACCACACTACTGGATTGTATGAAGAGGCAATTGATAGATTTTCGTCAGCAGACACAGAGGAACTTCGGGTTCGAGACTATTTTGTGTTCATTCTTTTTCAAGAGAGTTCCAAGCTTTAGTCCTCAGGAAGTGGTACGAGGACATCAGGCCTCTTTTCCTGCAGTATGTAGATGGGCAGTAATACTGCTGCGACAAGGTGGTGGAAGGACCAATGAGGCCTTCGATGATGACTTTTTTGCGTGGTTGTCACGGCAGATCCCTACGATCGAGGATTACCCATATGCAGGAATCGACTTTTCGAGAGATCCTTAGATACGCGTGCCTCTTGGTGAGGAGCAAGGGGAGATGGGTAAGTCTCCACCTTTGTATTTTTTTTTGTTGTATATGTAATTTTTATGTCATTTTTGTTATATATATCATTTTTTTTTATATGCCAGAGTATTTGACAGATATACGTTTGTTGTATGCAGATGTGGGACCCGTGCGACCTGCTGATTATGCACAGAATATGCGTCGTCCGCGGATAGAAACCGCAGGTGCCATTGTCGGGGGACCAATAGTAACCGGAAACCTCCTAGCCGGGGAGGCTGAGAGGGTACTTAGACGAGTTGAGCGGAACTTTACTGCACTCACTCACACAGTCCTGATGGTAGAGATTGAGGACCTTCTGCCATCCATGCAACCTCATGTAGTGGGGGCACCTCAGACGTGGGTCTGATTGTTTAGGTGTTTAACCCATGTTGTGGACTAGTATAACAGGGCCCATAGGCCTTGAACCGATTTAGACTTTTTACGTGCCACGAGCACTACTTGTATATATTTTTTGAGGGCATAAGCCCTGTGACTCGTTATTGGTCCTATTTTGAGGCGCTTGCATCCATCTATGTACTCTGGTTACTTTATGATATTATATATGGTTGTTTTGATCTTTTGTGTCTTATGGATCATGTGTGCAAAAATATATTTACATGTCTATGTTAATGTTCCTTCATATGTGTGCAAGATGCCAATCTAAAATTTGATTAGCTAGAGTATCTGTAATTTGGTTTAATCTCCTAGGAACATGAAAATATGTAATATAATCAAAGTTTCATTCTAAGAGATGTACCCTAAGGAATCGTCAGTGTAAGGTTGGATCATGAAACCGGTATATTTTGTTTAACTGAGACACAACTAGTTCAACGTCGAGATAGACCCATAGATGAGAGATACCCAATGACAAGGCATCACGAAGTAACTCAATAACTACACTATACTCGGCGACATTATTTGTGGTGTCACCTAAGCATATACTTCCAAAAGATAACAACTGGCCCTGAGGTGTAAAGATTACCCAAGCTACAGAGGCAAGCCTCCGAGTGTGCTGACTAACACCATCTACATACCCAACGAACTCTTCAGAATCACTTGACATTTTCCATATTGACGAAAGATAACATCAATGACACGTCCATAATATTTAAAAGAAACTAAAAAGTAATAGTACAAAGCCTATCCATATGTTACAAAAAGTTACCCACAGTGACCTGCCTATGAGTAATACTTCTTTAGGTAGAGCCCCTTTCTAGGCTCCGCCAAAGCATTCCCTTCAAAATCAACCAGACGATAAGCACCCTTTTTTAATACCTCTTTTATGATGAAGGGTCTGAACCACATGGGTTTGAATTTTCCATCCCCCAGGGGCTCCTTATCTTGGTCATAGACCAAGACAAGGTTGCCTTCAGATAAAATTTGAGGACAAATGGACCTATCATACTGACACTTGACCTTATGTTTGTGAGCCTCGTTGGCCAGGGCCACATCACGACGCTGCTCATTGAGTTGCTCGAGGTGTACTAACCATTCGTCAAGTGGAGAAGTGTCTGGAAATAATTGTACTGCTAATTTTAGAGATGGGATCTGACATTCGATGGGAAATACTGCATCCAGCTCGTAAACGAGTTGAAAAGGTGATAAACTAGTTGCAGTCTTAACAGATGTTCGGTAAACCCATAATGCCGAGTATAACATCAAGTGCCAATTTGACTTGGCTGAGTTGATGGTTCGTTGTAGAACAGTCTTAAGAGTTTTGTTTACAGCCTCGACTTGCCCATTGGCTTGGGGGTAGTAGGGTGATGAATGCTCTTGCCATAACCCAAGATTTGATGTTAATTCGATCATCATTTGGTTATGAAAGTGACTGCCATGGTTAGTGACAATCTCTCTCGGGATGCCGAACCTTGCTATGATCTGGTTGAATAAAAAGAGAGTTGCAGTCTCTCCATCATCTTTAAACGTTGGCATAGCTTCGACCCACTTAGTAAAGTAGTCTACAACTACGATGATATAGCAGTGCCCCCTTGCTAAAGGGGGGTTGCAAGTAGTGTAATCAATCCCCCACTTGGTGAAGGGACCAACTGTGATGACAGGAAACATGGGAGCGGGGTGTGCCCTCATCTTCCGAGAAAATATTTGGCACGGATAGCACTTCTTGACCGATTCTATACAATCTTTGATAAGTGTTGGCCAGAAGTAACCTGCTCGTAGAATATTTTGGGTTATTCCCAACCTAGACAAATGACCACCACAAGCTCTGGTATGGCAATCATTGAGAACGATGACTACCTCCTCATGTGTGAGACATCGATGTAATATGCAGTCTACACCTCTCTGATACAATGTATCATCGAGTATGAGATAATTCTTAGCCTGATGGCACATACGCCGACGCTCATCATGAGAAGAAGAAGTGGGGCACTTCAAAGTCTGGAGATATATAAGTATATCTCCGTACCAGGGATCCGATGATGTGATCAAAAACATATCTCCCTGGATAGGTGATTCTTCAGGCACAACGTCACTTGACTCAACCGGAAATTTTGAAATAAGCTCTGCAAATACCAATGACTTTTTGGACTTTGTTGAAACGAATTCTAAGTCAAACTCCTGGAGGATGACTATTCATCTACTAATTTTTCTACCTATTACCCGTCATGTCGACATGTATTGGAATGGATTCACGACATCGATGACGGTGGTCTTGCGAAACAGAACATAATGATGGAACCGTTGAACAACATGAACTGCTGCCAACATAAGTTTTTCGATATGCGAATAATTTTCTTCTGATCCTATGAGGCCTCGGCTCATGTAATAGATCACGTATTCTGAGAATAAATCATCTTCCTGAACTAAAACCATGCCAATGGTTGACTCTGTGGTAGCCAGATATAATAAGAAATCTTTGTTATAGTTAGGTGGTCGTAGCAGAGGGGTCGTTGTGAGGGTGTGTTTTAATGCATCGAAAGAGCACTGAGCAACATCGTCCTAGTAAAAAGAAACGTCTTTATTCAGTAAATGCATAAATCTCTTGGTGATTACGGCATAGTTGGCGATGCAGCGTCGTAAAAAGTTCACCTTGCCTTGTAGACTCTGAATTTGAAGGATTGTGCATGGGGGGGGCAACTGGATTATTGCCTCCACCGTGAGAGGATCGACCATGATCCCTATTGTTGATACGATGAAACCTAACAAACATCCTGACGTTATGCAGAAGCTGCACTTGTTTAGATTCAAGTGAATCCTAAAGTAGTGACAACGTTCAAAGATAAATCTAAGGTGTGTGGGATGATCTGTTCTCTTGCAAGATCGTGATGCTAAATCATCTAGATAGGCCTCGAAAATATGCTTGAGATCATGAAAAGAGAAAGACATGGCCCGTTGGAATGTGGCTCCAACATTTTTTAGACCGAAAGACATCTTACGATATGTGAATGTACCCCAAGGAAAAATGAATGTCATTTTGTGTTGGTCTTTGGGTTTGATATGGATTTGATTATATCCCGAAACACTGTCCATGAAAGAAAAGGCTTCACAACTAGCACATTCATCAATGATCTAGTCGATGAATGGTGTTGGAAAATTATATTTAGGACATGCCTTGTTCAAATCACGAAAGTCGGTACATACACGAATCGTGCCTTATTTTTTATTGAACGACATAGGATTTGACACCCATTGGGTCAAATGGATAGGATAGATAAATCCTGCCTTTAGCAATTTCTCTACCTCAATCTTGATGGCTGCTAGTTTCTTAGGATTAACTGGACAAAGCTTCTGTCAGACATGCTTGGCATCTAGATACGTTGTGAAGTCATGTTCAACTATTTTTGGATCGATACCTGGCATTTCCTCATAAGACCAGGAAAAAACGTCACGAAATTATTTGAAAATATCCGTGTAGATTTGAATCTCTTCGGGGGAGCAATCTGCTATGACGAAGATGTTTTCCACGATGCCAGGGTTTCGAGAGATGTTTATTGGTATATTTTCAGCGATAGTTTCCATATTTCCCTCAGCATAAATTTCATTTGTAGCTAAGAGATTAATAGGACACGACTGATCTCCCGTCATGGTTATGGTGAATTCTCCTGCTTCGATTCGGCTTAACTCTGGGAGAAAATAAGATCTATGATGAAGATCTTCCCAAGGTTTTTCCGGACTATTCATTTCTTCGATTACTACTTCATCAGAAGGCAAGACTAAGTCTAATGAATCGATGTTAGCGAGAGAACCCTGAGCCCAAATAGGCTCTAGAAGTGGATCTAACTCTTGTGTAGGAGTCAGATCAATGTTAGCTGAAGCTTGTTGGACTAAAGAGAACACTACTTCAGTGGCAGACAAGGGCATGGACATGCCTGGGTGACCTGTCTCATCCATCGTGGACGATGGGGAAGGAAGTATCCATGGATCCTCAAAATAAGTCATGCGGAATGAAGACACTTGAAAAATATCAACCTTATGGTGATTGCATATAAATTTGATATCGTCATGAGGAGGTGGGTAATCGAAGGTACCCATCAGGGATGGGAACAAACCAACTCCTACATTGACGACACCTTGTTGAGGATTATCAATCACTAGGACCGTAGATGCCCCCAAAGATGGGTCAGGTCTAGAGAAATACAATTAATCGATGGTCACTATCCGGCCCTCGTGTGGAAACAACAAGACCCGAAAAACTGTAGCAACCACAACTTGCATAGAATAAGCCCAACTCCATCCTAACAAGAGGTTATAGTCGAGGGGAGCATCGACTACCTCTACTTCGACACACACGGTCTTCCCTCCTAACTGCACGGGGAAAGAAGGAATGATGCCATGTGGTTGGAACAAACGACCATCGAAAGCAGTGAGGAGAGTAGGTGATGGAGACAAAATGGGATGGCCAATGGCCTTCCAACATGCCAATGACATAACGCATGTTGAGGCGCCCTCATCGACCACCGTGGAGAAGATATTCTGAGTAAAAATTTTCGTGGGATAAGCCACTACTATCTGAAACACTACGTGGTAAGGAAGACGAGGTTTTAAGTCAGTTATATCTAACATGATGGTACCTGGATTACAAGTCTCAGTAGAGCCCAAAGTGGTTAACAAGGATTTCCTCTGAGCAGGGCAACTTTGGAGGACCTCCAAAGCAAACATCGCACAAGGGGTTTGTGATAAATATTCCACCACATAGTAGTTCTAGGCAGCCCTTGCGTTTGCATTATGAGAATCTTTTTCAAATGCACCTTTTCGAATGGGGGTCATTGTTTCTCCCAACGTCTTCTCAATCTGTAGAGGAAGAGATGGGAGGTCAGCTTCTTTACCCTTCTCCAAAGCGCTTGGTTTACTATAGTTGTGCACTCTAGTTGATATAAAAGCATCACCCCTAACCATATATACGTTCATGGATGCGGGGTTGTTCAAAGGCGGGCAGGTTTCTTGGTTGCCCCCTTCTGTGCTTGTAGAGGCTTGAGTTAGATTTTGCCCATGTTGAAATGGATTAGTCAACACCGTCTACTGTTGCTACGTGACAAATTTTTGGGCCTCTACAAGTCAAGGACATAGATGGGTCGGGTGGTCTTCTGCGCACAAGTTGCATGGATACCTCACCTTCCATTTTTCAGTGTTGTCCCCACCAGCATTGTCGTTGGGTTTTTTATCCCCCTTACCCTTCTTTCGTTGTTTTTTATTCCCGTCAGGATGCTTGGTGGCCTTTGTGTTAGTCGACTACAATGTGTGTACTTCCATGTTTTGGTAGGGGGAGTAGCCAAAGCAGTAGTTTGGATGGCCGCTGGGTGTTGTATAGACAATTGTTGCAACTGCTTCATCAATTGCTCAGCGGGTTTTGTTTGTGTTGAACCAACAATACCATCGGCATGTGGTTCAGCTCTCTGTCTAGTTTTATCCAGTATTGAACGTGGCACATATGGCATGATGTTGTATAATAAACCAGACTGAGAATAGATGAGCTCAAATTGTTGAGCCCTCATGATGTCATATTCTTCGGAGAAAACTCCAGACATTGCGACATCTTTGGATAATTGTGGGACCAAAGACTTAACGAACCACTCAATAAAGAATGTTGGTGGGACTGGTACTTTGATTAAACTCTTCCAACATCTCCATTCTCGGATGTGATCAGAGATATGGTCCATTGTTGTTTGTTTGAAATTGGTGAGCAGCTCTGTGCCAGCGTCGTATCTCACAGGTAATTGGAAATGGTTCAGGAAAGCCATCACCAGTTCACCAAAAGAAGAGTATCTTGAGCGATTGAGCTCAATGTACCATTTCGCGGCACTCCCAATGAGAGTATGTTGAAACAATCGCAATTGTACGGAGTCATCTTTCAATGAGTTAGATGAGCACCAAAGATGGAAGGTAGTCACATGATCTCCTGGATCTTCGCTAGGCTTGGCTTCAAAATTTGGAATGTCTGAAGGAAACTTCATCAACATAGAAGGCCAATGTGGATCGTGAAAAATAGGGTCATTCAACAACCTTGTCAAATCTGGCAAGTGTAAAGTCGTCAGGAACGGTAGTTTGGGTTGTTGTTGATAACTTGGGAAAAAGGGTCCTGGAGTTTGACTGGCACTAGGTTGCTAGAAAAAGTTTGGTTGTTGGCCCGAATTCTAGTAGAAACCATGGTCCTATCCAGTGTATGGATTTTTCATATGTGGAGACATCATCGGTTGATTTCCCAGATAGGACATAGATTGTTGGGCATGCATTATATTCGATGAACTTTGGGAGGGATTACCCCATGCCGGTCCCATGGGAATAGGAATAGTAGTTTGTCTGGGGTTCCATTGATTATGGAAAGAATTACCCCAGATCAACATTCCGGAGGAGGGAATAGATCCTTGCCCTGAATTCCAAGGTCCTGCTAGGTTTTCCCCTTGTGCAGGAATAGTACCCTACATAGGAGTAGATTGTCCAAAAATGGGGTTGCCCCCAGTCGGGAAAGCGGTTGACGAGAAGGTGTTGTTACCAAACGTTATGTTCAAAGAAAATGGTGTTGAACCTACTGGCATACTATGTGAAGGTGGTCCTTCACTCCCTGCTCCAAATAAACTATTGTGTATAGTTTGCACGACAGATGGATGATGCGAGCCACCGAGTGAAGGTGATGAAGGAGGGATATGACCTCCTCTATAAGGGAAAGCATTAAAGGGAGCAGGAGTTCCCCCCATGTGACCTTGCAGAGGAGTGCTAGAGCTCCCCGCCCCCAGACCCAAAGTTTGTAAAGTGGAATAGGAAAGTACAAGACTTGTACTAAAACTAGGCATCCTGTATGAGAACGAAGGGTTTGTCGCACTAGGTGTGAAAGGGGTTGTGGCCATCACCAAAGACAGGTTCGGTCCACTATGCAAAGTAGTTACGGTTGAGACCATGGTGGCTCGGACCGATGACGGTGGGTTAGGAGATGAAATCTCTCCTGTGGTGACAACCATGGTGGGAATTGAAGAATTCCCAGAAGGAGTAACAACATTTGTTTCCATTTCTATAAGCAACACTGTCTGGCACTCATAAAATTGAATTGGTACAATGAAAGGTCACAAGAAATTAGTGGTTGGGGTTTCAACCGGGCCAAGAGTGGTTGCTTCAAGGTTAGGGATGATTTTAAGGATGGAAATTTATTTTAAAATGTAGAAACCTTGGCGAATCTTACTAATCCTTCATATGCCAACTATAAATGATTGGCGATATCTTTGTAAAATTATTCAAATTTCTAAGGAATTTATATATTTTTTATAAAATCTTGGCAATTTCAAAGGTAAAATAATTTTATCCTATAGAATTTGGGTGAATAATTTTTAAAATAACGAATCTGATTTTTGGAAAAACCATGAAAAATTAGCCCATGAGTGAAATTTAGCCCCTAAAATCATCCCTGTTCAAGGTCCAAAATGGTTGATTCCTCCGGGGGTTGGTCGGGCACAATGGTTTTTAACCCAGTCACTTCAAAAGACCCTTGTTGGTCTATCTTTCGCCTTAATTGTGGCGGGTGTGGCTCCAGTGTAACCGGCGACAGGCCAAGAAGCCTTCGTGACCGACGGAGCTCGAGATCCTCCACTGTGTGAGAATATCCAAGACACTCTAAGGTAGTCTAAACATTCCAAAGTAACACGCACTAAAAAAAGTCCCTAGAAGATAAGACAGGCAAACACTAAATTAATTGGAAGAACAGTTACAACAACCAACACTAGAGCAACTTACCAGTGCAAGTGCAACTTGAACACGGAAGCACCCTCTAGGTATAATCTGCAAAGCATGGCCTGATGTTTGTCCTATATACCATGGTATATCCCCACAGTCACCTGTGTATGTCCCTAAAAAATATTGGCAACTAGGTTTCCAGCGCGCGAACATTCACCAGGCAGGTACAGTCGAAAGTCGGGTAGAACATAATGAGTAGGGTATTGAGCCCGAAACCTGTCAAGGGTATCGAGAGAAAATGGGCCAGAAGACAACTGAGAAACTCGAATGGATTCGAGACCCACGAAGCCCTGTGGAAAATGCAAACGATGAAATCCTAAAACAAGCCCTTTATATGTGTTCTCCACTATGATTGGTCCAACTTTGGAGGGGTTATCTCTGCTACCTTTTTGCACGCGACCTTGTGTTTATCCCCTGTGTTAGAGGGGGTTCCCGTATAACTATCACGACATTGGACTTAGACACTCCCTATATCAGACTCCAATGTTTGATTTTAAATGACCTTGAAGAGTTTCCTCTCCAACCTAATCCAAGGCCCTAGTCCTGAACTAGTCGGTGAATCCTACAAACATAAAAGTCTAGTAGATTTTAAATTTAGAGTTAATTTTATGGATTTTTCTTATGTCAAGGGGTATGAAGGTGAAATTGATGTTGTGTAAGAGACGAAAGAAAAAAATGAATAAAAAAGATGGAAACAAAACTTTTACTGAATGCAAAATTTCAACAACTTTTCAAAAGAAATATTTTTAATTTTTCTAAGATTTTGGACAGCAGACTCAAAAAAACTTTCACTTGACTACAAGCTACTTATGCTCTAAGTAAACTGCAAAAACTTATGAAATAAATGACTTTTCCCTGGCTAATGATGCAGAAACACACTCTTCAACCAAATAAGAAAATGAATATATATATATATATATTTAAATGCTAGTAAAGCAAAAAAGGAAAAATACTGACAAGCAAAAACCAAGAAAAAAAATTCTGGCCTAATCGCAGATCACAAAGAATCAGGTCAAAAATCACACACTAGCAATTTTCTTCAAAAACAATGACTCTCACACTTGTCTAAAAACCTTAAAAATTCTTTTATTTTTATGACAACTTTTTAACTGAGAAAAAGAAGGCTAAGGGTAAGATTAATCCTAAGCTACTGACTGCTCACATAGAGATTCAAACACCTAAGAGGAACAATTATTATCAAAGGAAAGGATGGTTGCCCTACCCTAAAAAAAAAGTATCATATACAAGCACACGACTGTTAATCAAACAGACCACGTGCGAACACACGGTGAATAGAGACAGAGGGCATGTAAACGTGGGCTGACCTTCTACAGGCCACGTGTATATCTAAACTCTGAGAAAAAATGAAAACAGACAGACCAAACTAGGAATAGACCACTGATATTGATAACCAGGATCCCTTGAAGTCTTGGACACTCTTTCTAACAGAAAAACAAAGAATGTAAGGAAAAAATGATAAAGAAAAAAAAATCTGAGATAGGACTGCTAGCAAAGAAGACTCAGACAAAATTCAAGAAAAACCCCTAAGAATGTGTGATTCTGACAGGGAAGAGGATGACTGCCTCTAAAGTTCTTTGAACTCTACACGCTACTTCTACTTCCTCAGCTAGCGTTCACACGCAGGTTGTAAGAGAGTAGGGAGTGGGTACACACATGCAGACCTTATATAGGTCGTGTGTACCTCTGTGGGTTCCAAAAAATACAGCCAAGAAAAAGACAGGGAAAGTTGGTATGGAATACCAGACTCCCTGCTAGCTCAGACCTTACAGAAACTAAAAGAAAAAATAGGCAAGAAAAACTAGTCTATAAAACTACCCAAAAACTAAAAATTCCAGGAACCCTAGAGAATGTCCCCAGTATGGTTGCCAATTCTGTTGTGGGGTAAAATATCCCTACACACTAGCAAATAGAGTTCAGACTTTGCATGCAGATATGACCGAAGATAAACTACTTTTCTACTTTCATCCCTATATTTAAATCCCATTTTCTTAGTAAATGCATGGAAAGATCAAACTACCTCGTTCCCGACGTTTGATGTCGATCCTCCATTGTACTTGATTACTTATTCGTGATACTCCTTCCAAAGCTGACCTGCATCCAAGACAAGAAACAACTATGCATGCATACTACTTATATACTAATGGGTTAGAAATCCAAACATATACTGATCAAACTATTAACAGTTCATGAATTGGGACGGGAAAATAATTTTCTTTATTACTTAGAATGAGTCAACTTACAAAACTTGAGACTGGCCACCGCTCCTCAAACATGATCCTTGGCTCCTCTTCTTCTGTCCTTCAACTGCTTTGCTTTGAATCTCCTTTGGCACAAGGAAAGGCTAAAGGTTTGGGACAATGGGAATACGTAAATGGGCAGAGTTTCTTTGCTATATTTTTCCTCCTCCAAATGGGACCACTACCCCTTCTTTTATAGGCTAGAAGGAGCTAGGTATTTGGATGAACCCTTAACCATGCATGGTCGGGAGTTTCAGTTAACTCACCCATAGCTTTTGTGCTCCATCGACAACTTTCATTTTTTCATGCTTTTGTCGGTCCACGTGGGTTGTTTTGGGTCAGCCAGCGTGTACACGCGTGCAGTAATGGATTAGGGCACGTGGGCCTTTATAAGAAAGGATTTTCAAAGAGTTGTTCAACAGTGCTTTGGTAAAGAATGGATATGAGTTATCTTGATTCCAGGTAAACATGTGTGGTGCAATTTAGGGTTATAACAGCGCTGCTAATTTAGGAAGATACTGACTAATACACACCATGGATTGATATACCATATATCCCTCCACCATAAAACCCTCAGGATGTGTTGTTTTTCTAACCAACACCTTCAATGATTTCAAGTGCCTCTCCACCATCCACATTGACCTTGTGTGAACAGGTCCACAAATTTCAATCTCCTCAACTTGGAATATGAGGTAGTGTTCTTGTGCATTGAAAAATGTAGGAGGTATATACTTTTTCATTTCACACATTAGACGAGGAATTTCTCTCTTCCAATACTTTATATCATCTTCATGGATTTATTTCAATGACAACCATCTACATGAGACCGTGACACAANAAAATAACATGTTTCAACATAACATAATATAATATAATACATTACAGTAGTACAAGTAAAACATGTGTCATTAAGTACAACAATAATTTGAAAGAACATTTTGCTTATAAATCACAATTATGTCTTACCTCATGTATTTTCCAATATCATATATAACTTGTTTGACGTTGTTGTCAAAGTTGTTTGGGAGAGATAGTGGTAGAACATACTGTAACAACAAAATGAATCGTTATTTGTTTCGACCAAAGTAGACAAGAAAAAAAGAAAAAAAAAGACCTATAAGGTCAATATATATAAATATGTATACCAAAATTATTACCTTAATGAAGGTATGCCAATCATGTGTTTTTACCCCACCAAATTCGTCTTTCTTCGTTAAGATATTTTTTACGTTTGAAGCAAAACCTGTGGGAAATTTAATTCTTTGAATGACCTCTTTTACATCATTTTTTTGTTTCTTTGTTAATAACCATGGAAGGTTATTTCGGTCTAGTACTCCATCTGATATATTTGAATATCAGATCACACTTCACATTGCATGATTAGCCTCCTGAATGTCAATACAAATTTTGAAAATTTTGTCTTTGTCCCTCCTATTATCTATGATTCGTCATAATGTTTCAGTCACATTCTTCCCGATATGCATTGTATCAAACAAATGATCTATTTTTAGCTCCTCATAGTAGGGAAACCTCATGAATTGAGAAGGATAAGATTTCATTCCTCATGGAAGCCCATTATTAATACATTCATGATGATTGTGGCCTTCATGAAGCATAAAAGAAATCACAAAAATAATTATCAAATACGGTAAAATAAATTCAATGATTAAAATAAACATTCAAAACATTACAAAATCTATGATACATTATGAAATTGAGTACCTTGATGATTTCTATTATATTCCAACCTCCATAGGTGAGGTATCATTCTTCGTGGTTTTAAACCAGTCTCTTCTTTCCCATTGAAAAGATGTTTTCCAGTAGTACGATACCTATGGTTCTTAGGAAGAAGGTGCCTATACTCATCAAACACCATCTTTCCTAAACTTTTTGAATGATGATACTTCCCATCTTTCCTAAACTTTTTGAATGATGATATTTCATCTTAGGCCACAAACTGGACATGGAAATTTACCCTTCTTTGAAGACCTGCAACAAAATGGATTAATGTCGACAATTATACGATGATATTATTTAAAAAGTAAACATACACCATGATAACATTAAATATTGTATAGTATTAAAGAGAAGTATCGTTTAGTACATTACATACTACAAAAAATGTGTTAGTCCAGGGGCATCATGAATTGTCCATAAAAAGTATTCCACGAAATTTAAATTCTTCTCCCTGATTACTTCATATATGTCGTAACAGATGCCAACCCATAACTTTAGTATCTCATCGATAAGAGGCTCGATATATACATTCATATCTTTAACCTGGTACTACCTAATTGTTTGAAATTACAATATAATTACTAAATGAATGATATCATGTAATATATATAATTAAATAAATAAACAAAGATATTATGCAAAAATTGGAAACAAATGAAAATGTTAAATTCCAAAAATTAATGTAAACAAATACCTGGAACAATCATTGTCAACATTATGTGCTCCTCTTATTGGCATCCAAGGAGGAATGTTATTAACAATAGCACAAAAATAGGGCCACACTGAGTAAATAGACCTAAGTTCGAATGGATTAACACCGTCAGTTGCCAATGAAATCCTAACATAACGAGGTTCATCTTTGAAATTCCACCCATTTTTCCTCAATTTCCCAAAATGAAAAACCATCGGCGTGCATTCAAGAACACCATCTTCACTTCATATGTGCATGGTAATCCATAAATTGTGCTATGCTTTCACACCTCAACAATCGCCGCAAACGCGGAATTATGGGGAATATGATGAAGAATCTTTTGAGGCACCCTTTTGTTACTTGATCAATTCGACATTTTACCGATAAGACATTGACATTCTGTTGCCATTGCCAATAATATATAATATGGTCATTAGACATGCATCTATAGTTTGATAATCCATTCCATGTCTTTCATAATGGCATGCAACCTCGACATGTGTGAGGTAAAATATTTGACGATGGTAACAAAATTCACCTAACAATCTACAAACATAACAAACAACTATAATGTAAGAATATTAATCGTAAAAATGCAATTTTTATTTTTGCTACACATTAATTAACACTCAAAACAAATATAAAAAATCAACATTTATGTACAAGATGAGATGAAACATATTACATACGTTAGTATATGTGTCATACAAGTGTTCTATAAATTATTCATAACCTTTAAGTCCACCAACAATGTAGCTGATAGAATATTTCTGATCCTTCATAAAGTCGCTTATCGCCTTTTCTTATAGAGGTTCATCATAAATACCTCACAAAGATTTTCCCCATCCTCATCTGGCTGCTAAAACAAATCTGGATCATTTGATTTGTCCCATCATATTCTTCCATGGGAACATTAACTTGATTTGTCCCATCACCTTCTTCCATGAGATCCTCATTTCATTTCATCATGATGATGTTCCTCAGCTTGTACAACATCATTTCTACTAATACTTGGTGTAATATTCGTGGAATGTTAGATGGAAACTCTAACTTTATAATTTCAAACAATCATGCAAAATTAGTGTATACTATAACAAACATTCAAACAATATATATACTTATATAATTTAATATATGTAAAATTGACAAAATAAAAAAGATAATAAATATATAGCTAATTACCATGGTATGATATTCATTCGATCCTCCATCAATGTGACCATATTTCCTACAATGTTTTGTAGTTGTTGCTATTAAAATTTTATGGGACGCCTGAGGCAACATTTTTACAAGGGAAATAACATCTACCATCACCCTTTTCAATCGCTTTACTTTTTTCCCACCTCTGCAAACATTTTGTGACATTTTTCTGCACAAAAAATACCCTTTCGGAATTGTCGTTATTATAGAAAGATTGTCGCAACATCTTCAAATCTTCAAATATCTATAGGCCAATTTTAGGTCACAATCGTCGCCATTCATTATTGTAACTCCAAAATATATATTTATATTTTGGCAACCCTATTTATTTTAGGTCATTTTCAACGGTAAAGTTTGACTAAATTATTATGGTCAACTATCGTCCCTTACGCAACGACCAATCTACGATCATTGCTTATGAGAATAACATTGACCATTACAGTTCAGTCAAACTGTAGGCATCGAGATTGTGAAAAACACGGGGTAGATTTAGAAAAATATAATTTTTTCTCTTGCATGTTGTGAAGAAAGAGTACTTTCGTTGCAAGTGGTTGTCGCAAATTTTTCAATATGTAGTAGTGAATATTGGCACAAAGAAGAATCCCAAATTTGTCAAGTTGTCAAGCAGTTTGTCAAAGGAACAGAGGGCGTAGTATGATGAGTTGTTGAGGGAATTTTTTGATTTGTTTTCCTGGACCTATGAAGACCTCAGAACATATGACAGAAGCTTCATTGAGCACAAGGTCCCATTGAGAGAGGAAGCCAAACCATTCGGGAAGAAATTAAGACAGATAAATCCTATGTTGCTTCTTGTTATATAGAAAGAGGTCAAGAAGTTGTTGGATGCCCAAATCATTGTTCCCCTAAGATATTCTCAATGGGTGGCCAACCGGGTCCCAGTAAGTAAGGGGAATGAAGTAAAGTGGACTGATGAGTCCAGAGAATCCTTCAACCAAATAAAGAAGGCACTGACTAAAGAACCTATGCTTATCAGTCCTGATTATTCCAAGGATTTTTTTATTTTCTCTTTTGCTTCATTTTATACAGTGGCAGTTATTCTACTGCAGAAAAATGTTGAAGGGCTGGAGCAAGCTATTTCATTTTTCAAAAGGGAATTGAGGGATGCAGAGGTCTAATATGACATCATGGAGAAGTAGGCCTATGCCTTGGTTAAATCTCTCAAAGATTTCAGAGTGTATGTTTTACATTCAAAAACCATTGCATATGTTCCTTTATCTTCTGTAAAGGACATTCTCATTCACCCTTACATAGACAGGAGAAGGAGCAAGTGGATTGCCAAAATCCTCAAATTAGTTAAAGGAAAAGGATTAGCCAAGTTGTTGGTTGAATATAATTGTAAAGCTATGGGGGTTAACTCCATCAACACTTTTTCAGAGAGTTAGCCAGCTGAGTTGTCTAATAAAAATTCATAGGATCACCTTCCATTGGAAGAATGCACCTGGTATAAAGACATTATATATTTTCTGCAAGAATTAAGGCCTACAAATGGAATGGGGAAGAGTGAAGCAAGAGATTTAAAAATCAAAGAAATTAGGTATTGCCTTACTGACCAGGTCTTGTATTGGAAAGACCCTCTAGGAGATCTTCTAAGATGTTTAGACCTGCAGGAGGCCCAAAAAATTATGTTTGAGTTCAATGACAACCTGTGTGGAGGAAATCACTTCTGGAGGACCATGACCTATACAATTATCAGGGTTGGGTATTTATGGCCTACTCTGTTCACCGATGTCTATTCAAAAGTAAAAGCTTGTATCAAATGTCAGAAATTATCAGGGAAGCAACAACTCAAGTCTCTTCCATTGAATCCTGTGGTGGCTTCAGGACCCTTTCAGCAGTGGGGTATTCACCTCATTGGATAAATTGATCCTGCTTCAAGTGGTCAGCATAGGTGGATCTTAACTACAACAAATTATTTCACCAAATGGATAGAATCTATCCCCACAAGGAGTTCTTCGCACAAATTAATCATTGGTTTAATTGAAGATATTATGGCAAGGTTTGGATGTCTGAACAGAATCATCACTGATAATGTTGCATACTTCAAGTCTGAGCCATTGATCAAATTCTGTGAACAGTTTGGGATTTCATTAATCCACTCCAACCCCCTACTATCCCCAAGGAAATGGGCTGTCAGAATCCTCTAACAAGATCCTTATAAAATTTATCAAAAGACTGCTAGAGGAAAATAAGAAGGCCTAGGATTCAAAGCTCAAATTCTCTCTATGGGATGATCAAGTGACAACAAAGAGGTGCTTGGGCATATCCCCTTTCCAACTTGTATATGGGACAGAAGCATGTTTTCCTTCTCAACTTTTTGTGCCTGAAGAGAAATTCCTTCAATATTATCAAGGAGAGCATGATGATATGATCAGAAGGATTTATCAACTGGTAGAAGTATAGCAGAATAGAGAGTAGGTGATGGGTAGAGCACATGACTGTCAACATAAAATCAAATAGGCCTTTGAAAGGAGGATCAGTAAGGAGGATTTCCAGCCGAGAGATATGGTACTCAAATGGGATGCGCCGAGACAGGAGACGGGAAAACATGGAAAATTTGAATCCCTTTGGATTAGTCCCTTCAATATTTCTGAAGCATTTCCAAACAACACTTACGGGTTGCAAAACTTGGAGGGTGATGAAGTTTTTGGTGGCCCTGTAAATGGGCACTTCCTGAAAATATTTTTTGTTTGAAGACACAGTCGACATCCCTCCATTGTAAATATCATTATGTTTTTATTTTGTTTTGTTTTATAGTAGGAGACTCCAACCCAAAAGTAAGGCACTGAAACTGCAGAAGATTTCTTGGAATCTCATAGGGAGCAAGCCATCCCACATGGAGCCTAGTGTTATCACATTAATTTGTAAGGGGGGTGTTTTCCTAAGACATTGACCCCTTTGGAGAAAAAAGGGCAAGAAGGGGGATAAAAACCCACAATATCCCACTTATCCTAAGTTTTCGGATCATGAGCGCGTCATGCTAAGCAATGCCTAAATTTGTGTGGTCGATATCCATGCACCTAGATCTACGACGCAGGATCTGTATCAGACCCCCCTCGATGTTCTACCTTTAACTAGGAGGGGGGGTATGATATGGCGGTCTTCAAATGTGGGCCCCCCACTTTCATGGTGCCTCCTCCTAACATTGCACCCCTCCCCTCCCCCGTTCAAAATCGCTTACCATATACCCCCCCCCCTCTGAATAAACCACTTACCTTTCTCGCTTATCGCCTTCACTCCTTTCACCATTTGTTCCACACTTCTTCTCTCTCTTTCGCCTGTCACATCTCCCACTCCCCGTCCCACCTTCCACTATTGCACTCCTATCCTCCACTCACCTCCATATCATATCCCTTTTCACTCCCACCTATCATCTCCCACCATGTGTACTCCTCCACTAACCTCCACCTAGGTGGATTTTCCCCACTTTTCCTATCACGATAGTCCCTCCTCTACTTTTGCATCACCTTCTTGGGCCTTTCTGCCACTATGTATTTACACCTCAGTGCCCATGTTTTCTTGTCACCCAAGATTTTCCCGATCACCTATCCTCCTACCACGCTTTTCCACATGGATACCTTGTCTCATCTCCATGCCGATCGCGCCAACCGTCTCTGCTCCCCCATCAACTTTATCCACATCCGCCAATTGGGTCCCCTTGTAATGGTCCAATGAAGCAATAGACAGCCAAGGAAAAATCACCATGTCCTTCTGATGCAGAGTTGACTCGAGCCTCTCTGATCCCGATGAAGTAGTTATTAAAGCAGGTGGTGGCGGTTGAACATCATTTCCACCATAAATTGAAAGCCAATGAAATTATTTTCAATCAGTCAACTCATTTGCAGGCCCATTCTGAAGCGCGAATGTGTCTAACTAAATTTCACGTCTGATCAGAGACTGCACGCACAGTTTTCCAGGAAGTATGCAGATGTAATGCCTTCAATGCTATGACTTAAACTTGTTGTTGTAGTTTTTCTTTGATTATTTAGGGGTCGTTCTCATATTTTGTTGAGCGTCGATGATTGAGCTAAGCTCCCATATTGTAAAGTTTTAACAAATCCTCTGGCTTATGGTTATGTATCTGTATTTGAGACTTCTTGTTTAATAACAGTTAGCCTTCTTTTCCATCTCTTTTGCCTCTAATACTGGGATCTTGGGCATGGATGATCCAATTAAGTTGTTGTGATTGTTGTGTAATGTATGTTTGATTTCAGTGTTGTTATGACGTTTTTAGTTTCCTGAAGTTCTTAGATCCAAGAGGATCTTGTATATGGAGATTTTTCCCCATATGTTGTTGGAATACTGGATGTCTATAGCAGACCTATTCATTCTTTCTCAAGTTATTCCTTCTACTCACCACTATACCAAGCTTATTGGCTGAAGTTAGATTGATACCTCGCCTACCTGTGCATACCAGCCCAGTTTTCTTCGTTAAAGAGATATAATTCTGAGTCTAAATCCATTAGACCACCCTTTAAAACTATTCATTGTGACATACAGACTAATGGGTATTGGTATTACCTCTACAAAAATCCAAAGGTGAATTCTAGTGCTAACACATGTGGCAACATGAAACCATAAATGAATTTTAAATTAATTCAAGAAGAATTCTTGTGGCCTGATCCTGATGGTTCTCCCATCTATTCTTCTCAATCGTTGATGTAGGTTTTTTTTCTATCTCCATTGTCAAATTGTACAATCATTTTCTTTTGAATTAGAATTCAACCTTCAGATTCCATTAAAAGTAATTGTATGGTGTGATAATTGTTGGAGATATTACACACTCACCTATAATTATTGTCCTAAGTTTTACAGTCCAATGTTGAGAACGATTCCTTAGATGAGAATATTCTCTCTAGAGAATATTTCCCTACAAAATAGGATGCTCCTCTTCAGTTCAGATTCAGTTACACTCAATTAGACTAGTGGAAGTTGCCCATGCATGGCAACCTCGGTTTTATCACCAGCAGTTGCATGTGTCTCTCTCACTTCCACACATGTGTCTCAGTCAATTAATGATTGCATGGATCATTTAAATAGGACTAGGTGGCAGTTCACTCTAGTGTCTTTCAGTGAGTTTCTATATTTCTCTAGACCACCACTATGGCACATTAGTTACTCATGTAGCGTATATCTATTGTAAATTATTCACTCTTTGAGTGTGGAATATAGTTAACGAGAATTCTTCCATTCTTTCTCTCTTTCTTCTTCTTTCTCAATTTCTCTCTGCAAATCTGTGTGGTATTTTCTAGATAGATCTATTAAGTGTAGGTTCAACACATTTACATAGTATCAAAGCCGATGGACTGCTGAGAAAAAACTACAACAAATTATTTTTTGCAGGTACTAAAGATTGAAGAATGTAGAAAAGATGCATTATTTGTCGGCAATACTTCTCACGCCTCATAACTATTTGGAGTCGAAGCCAAAAATTCTTCTTCTGCTCAAATCCATAGGCTTGTACCAAATAACTATGGAAATGGAAGTAGATCTTGATTCCGCTGATGAGAAAAATTATTTTCTCAATAGACAAGATATTGCCATAGGACATATCCTTTGGTTTATTTCTCCTGAAATTTTCTATCAAGTATATGATGACTCAGAAGAATCAACTCCAGATGAATTATGGACCAGATTGGAGGTTCTATTTGGGAATAAAGAATATTGTGAATATTTCATGCAGGAGGTTTAACAGATAGAGCCAGAAGAGAAGCCATCTAAAGATCAAGCCTCTTATTAAGACGAGTCTTCTACACAAGCATTTGCACAAATTTGTATTCCATTAATTGAGTAGGATGTCTACTCCATTTCATTATTTTTTTATGAATTTCATGTGGAAGATGTATGGAATGCATCTCAGGAGTCACATGTAGACACTTTTGCGTGCACCATACATGCATCTCAGGAGACAAAAATGGAACTGTGCACATCAAACTCAATTCTAATATTTTTTGAGACAAATTTGTAGAAACAAATTGGATATTTGAATTCCTCTCATGAAAATATCCAATTTCAAAAACAATATCATCTGAAACGGAGTCTAGGAAGTGAAGTTATGATCATTTTAAAATCAACACAATTTTAGTGTTTTTCCGGAAACGATCGCACGGTTTTCAAATTTGCATCCAAAATTTATTTGTATATTCTTCATTACAAGAAGATAATGTGGATATGTGTGGACATCTCAATGGTGCATCTACTCCATCATATATGTGCAAACATCTAGATCTTCAAAAAAATATTCAAAGAGCACAAACTTTCACAGTTGTGAGGTCTTCTTGGAGTGAAGGACATGGTCTCTTAGCAATTTCCTTTTGTTCCTTCTCATATTTGTTTTATGCATTGTAATTTGAAGGTGGTGGTTTCCCATGAGGTTTTACCTCTTTCCTCATTTTTTTTCAATGTTTCATTCTTATATTCATTGTACAATGTGTACCTAACATGGCCTTTGTTGTCGGGACCCATTCATCATGTACACCCTAGTAGTGTTCAGCAGGGGCGTTGGAGATATTACACACTCACCTATAATTATCTTCCTAAGTTTTACAGTCCAATGTTGAGAACGATTCCTTAGATGGGAATATTCTCTCTAGAGAATATTTCCCGACAAAAAAGGATGTTCCTCTTCAGTTCAAAGTCAGTTACACTTGATTAGACTAGTGGAAGTCACCCATGCATGCCAACCTTGGTTTTATCACCAAAATTTGCATGTGTCTCTCTCACTTCCACACATGTGTCTAAGTCAATTAATGATTACATGGATCAATTAACTAGGACTAGGTGATAGTTCACTCCAGTGTCTATCAGTGAGTGTTTACATCTCTCTAGAACACAACTATGGTGCATTAGTTACTCATGTAGCCTATATATATTGTAAATTATTCACTCTATGAGTGTGGAATACAGTTAATGAGAATTCTTCCATTCTTTCTCTCTTGCTTCCTCTTTCTCAATTTCTCTCTGCAAATGTGTGGTATTTTCTAGCTAGATCTATTATGTGCAGGTTCAACACATTTACAATAATTGTCACCAAATTTGACTTAAGAATTGGTTTCATATCCATCCCTCTTATTGGTTCTTAAAACCATGAAAATCAACCTCAATTTTCAACTAAGAATCCTAAAAAAACACTACAAAAATTCAATTTGTGAAGAGTCTCGCACCCTAACAGAAGGCCACAGTGAGACACTATCACACCTTGTCTAAAGGCCACAGTGAGACACTATCACACCCTATGTTAATGCCACAAGGAGACATTGTCGCACCCTGTTTAAGGCTAAAGTGTGACATTGTCCTAAAATTGTTTAGAAATTTCCAAATTTATAAGTGTGTCGACAACTGTCGCACCTTTCAATAGCGATAGTTTGTGACACTATCAGATACACATATTATTCTCTTCAAAACCCAATTTCACTCTTCTCTAGATTTTTTGGTTTTCTTCAATCATGTCGGCTTTGATATCATGTTAATGTTTCATGGAAACATTCACAAGAGACCTAGTTAATGCAAGTAGAAAAAAAATCTTATTAAGAAATGTACAAGAGATCCAATATGGAAGAATGAGAAAATCTATTCAAGCTACTCCAATGAGCTAATCAATGATCATACAATGAATTATTGATATACACTCGTATAGGAAAGAACATTCCATAATTAATAAAAGTGAAAACACAATGAGATTTTCTTAGGAATGCATGGATAATAGTGATGGTCTAAAATAGAATTTCTAAAAATAGAACTAATCAGTAAACTCCCATTGAACTAGTGATTCAAAAATAGAATTATCTCCAAGACCCCCTTGAACATCACTATGGAGTAATAAAAAATTATTCCCGACAACTAGGCCATATTAGGTACTCATGTACAATGCAACTAATGAACACACCATGGAGTAATAAAAAATTATTCCCGACAACTAAGCTTACATTAGGTAATCATGTACAATGATTCAATGAACACTAAATAAAATGAGGAAATAGGGAAAAACCACATGGGAACAACCCCCCCCCCCACCCTCAAAATGCAATGCATCAAAAGAATAAAAGGAAGATACTAGTAAAATATGCTCTTCACTCCTACACAATCCCACAAAGTCTTAAACTTCAACCTATTGAAGGTCTTGGTGAATATGTCAGCAGTCTATTCAGAGGAAGGAAAGAACTGCAAATCAATGATCATATCATGTACTAGGTCTCCGATGAAATGCATGTGGAAGTGAATGTGTTTGGTTTGTTTCCTATGTATTGGATCTCTACAAAATCTCATTGTACTCTAATTGTCACACCATATAATAGTTGGACAGTGAAACTGGATACCAAGCTCGGTAAGGAAGTGTTGAAACCAAAGTGCATGAATGACATAGTTGACTACTCCTCTATACTCAGCCTCTGCGGAGGATAAATAAATGGTTGATTTCTTCTTACTTGACCAGTAAATAGTGCATGACCCCAAAATGAGGGTGTACCCAAAAGTGGACTTGCGATCAGTGCCATCGTCATCCCAATCTGAATCTGTGATTCCTATGAGATCTAATGTAGAACCAGCTTCATAGTGAATCCCATAATTCATGGTGACCTGAACATATCTAAGGATGTGCATGGAATCCTTCTATTGTAGATCATGAGGCTCCTGCATGTATCTAGAAACATCTCTTACTGCATATGAGATATATGGACTGGTGTGGGTGAGATACATAAGACTCCCCACCAATTGTCGATACAAAGTGTTGTCCATTAATGGTGTATCCATGCTATCCTCAAGTTTGATCCTTGGTAAGAAAGGTGTAGGTGCATACTTACAGTATGTCATGTGGAATCTATCCAGGATATCGCTGACATACTTATCTTGAGAAATTTTGATTTGAGAAGCATCCTAACTAATCTCAAGACCAAGAAAGAATTGAAGTGGACCCATGTCCATCATAGAGAACCTATCATGAAAAATATATTTGACCATAGCAATGGTTTAAGAACAACTACCAGTGATCAAAATATCATAAATATAGAGTACTAAAATCATCAAAGATTCAAAAGTCCTCATCATGTAATAATTGCAATTAGATTTACATCTAACAAGATCATGTGAAATAAAATAAGAATCCATCTTTTCATACTATGCTCTAGGTACCTACTTGAGTCCATAGAGTGACTTCTTCAGACTGCATACTAAATATGAGTTCTGAATGAACCCTTGTGGATGCTCCATGTATATCTCCTCTGAAATATCACTGTGAAGAAAATCATTCTTCACATACATCTGGTGAACTTCCCATCCTTTGGTTTTTTCAATGGCTAGAACCAAGTGAATGGATTACATATTTCCTATAGGATAAAAATGTCTCATCATAATCTATCCCATGAATCTGTTGAAATAATTTTCCAACTAATCTTTCCATGTACCTACTCACCTAACCATATAATTCTCTCTTGGTCCTATAGGCCCATTTTCATTTGACAATTTTCATCCCTAGTGGAAGTGCAACCATATCCCAAGTATGATTCCCTATGAGTGAGCCATACTCCTCCTGCATGGATATTTCCCATAATGGATTGACCATAGCCTCACTGTAGGCCTGCGTATCAGAATATTGAACCATATAGAAATGCATGGGAATCGTGGGTTCAGAAGATAAAATTATATGAGAAGGCTCCTCATGTCTAGATCAAGTCCTCCTCGATTCCAATGGATCCCCAAATATGACTCCTAGTACCTGAAGTGTGGATTATTACCACTTGGGCATCTGTTGAATCTTTGATGCTAGCTCCTCATTTGGTTGTAATACCTACTCAATGCCATGTACATAATCCTCAAAGTCTAAATATGTAGCATTTGAGTGTATGGAATCATCATCTCTAATGTATGGAATTGATGTAAGCATGAGATTGTCTGCATGTTGCACTAGTGGTACATGCAAAGGACTCTCCTCAAGCTAAACACTATGCTCAATGATGAGCCAGTCTGTAGAGGGATCAATCAACCTATACCCCTTCAAATCATCTAGATATCCCATAAATATGCAAGTTGTACTCCATGGATCTAATGATTTCCTCTTTTCAGAAGGAATATGGGCCCATGCATGATATCCAAACATGCGGAAGTGTGTTATATCTAGTTTTTCACCTTTCCAAGACTTAAAAGGTGTCATTTCCTCAAGAGATATATGAGGATATATGTTATGTATGTAAGCATCACATTTAACTGCATGAGCCCAAATATTGGAAGGAGGAGATATTGCATGCAACATACAACTGGTCATCTCCTTGAGAGATTTGTTCTTCCTTTCAACTACTTCATTCTGATGTGGAGTGTATGGAACTGTATGTTTCAACTAGATACCAACCTCATCAAAATGATTATGAAAATCTTTGTTGATATAATCCCCCCCATTTTTTGTATGGAGGATCTTGATATGTTTCCCAGTTTTTGTCTCTACTAGATCTTTGAAGTCTTTGAGATGATAAAAAATGTCATACTTTTTCTTGAGAAAATAAACCCAACTATAGCGTGAGTAATCATCAATAAATGTAAGGAAATACCTTGATTTGTAGATGGAAGGATGTGGAAATGGACCCATGAGATCACCGTGAACAAGCTCCAAGGAAGAGGAGGCTCCCCTTTCCTTCCCCTTTTCAAACTTCTCGTCAGGATGCTTTCTAATAATTCATCCATCACAAACCCTTTCAGAGAAGTGAATGGATGGAAATCCTTTGACCATTCCTTTCTTGCAAAGTTGTTGCATGTACCAAAATTTTAAGTGACCAAATCTCTCATGCCATACTCTATTACTATCATTAGCATCTGTAAGTACTAAATAAGAGTCATGGTTAGTAAACTTAGTGAAGTTATACAACCTTGATTTTTGATCTACCTCACCAACTGAAATAATGTAATTTTCATGCATGTCAAGTACATAAACTAAATCTGATGTAAATTCAACCTTTTTCACCTGTCTGAGTGATCTAAGAAACTGAGAGCCGATTTGTAGAAATATTTGGAACATGTAAAACATTCTCAAAACTGCCATTAGGGAGTTCCACTCATCCCTCTACTGCTACTTCTACTGGAGTATCACCCCCCATGAGAATAAGGGGCCTTGAGCATGTACTCAAATAAGTAAAAAATTCCTCCTTCGTTGCCATATGATATGATGTGCCAGAATCTATAATCCATGAATCAAATGAAGAAATAATTCCAACCAGAGCATGATGATTACCTTTCTTAGATGCATGGTATTCTTCTTTCTTCTTCTTGGCTCCTTCAGGAATGAACTTTCCAAGGTTATTCTTCTGAAGTACATATGCCATAAGATCAATTTTCTTTTTCATGCATGTGTATTCTTCATGATTAGGTTTATTGAAATAATTTCTTTTCTTTCCCTTCTTATTCTTCTTCTTCCCTTTGGAATTTAAAGAGATTTTGGAACCTGAAAAATCTTTGGAACCTGCAGAATCTTTGAAACGTGCAGAATATTTAAAAGGTTTGGAAATTTGTCCTTTGCTTTTTGTATGGATTTTTTATTGGATGACACTTTTCCATTCTACATCGTGCGTGCATGTGCTTTGGGTTCCTTAATTAATCCCATTTGAATGATTTTTTCTTGCTCATCTGTGAGAGAACCAATGAACTGCTCCATGGTAGGAATCTTCCACTTTGATCCCAAAACATATCTTCCAGAATGGAAAGTGGAGACATAGACAACATATTTTGGTCCTAGCTTAGGCAATATTGTTAGAATAAGTTGGTCTTATTTTTTAGACTTATCAATACCATAAGATTCCAAGCTCAATATCAAAGATTTAAAATTGTTAACTAAATCATGTATATTATCAAAACTTTTACGATCTAAGGTATTCAACTCTACCTGAAGCATATGCCTTCTCATCTCATCCTTATTTCCAAAAATACTTTCCAAGGTGGTCCATGTATCATTTGGGGTCTTGCATGCGACAACATGAAACCATAAATCAGTTAAAATTAATTCAATAAGAAGTCTTGTGGCCTCATCCTTACATTTCTCCCATCTAGTCTTCTCAATTGTTTATGTCAGTTATGTTTCTATCTTCGTCATCAAATTGAACAATCCTTTTCTATTGAGTTGGAATTTGACCTTCGGATTCCATTAAAAATAATTGTACGATGTGAGAATTATCACCAAATTTGACATAAGAATTGGTTTTGTATTCATCCCTCTTATTGGTTCTAAAAAACTTAAAAGTCAACCTCAATTTGCAAGTAAGAATCCTGAGAAAACACTACAAAAAGAAAATTTTTCAAGAGTGTAGCACCCTGATAAAAGGCCATAATGAGACACTCTGGCACCATTTTTGAAGGCCACAATGATACAATGTCACACCATGTGTGAAGGCCATAGTGTGATAATGTCACACCCTGTTTAAGGCTAAAGTGTGACAATGTCCTAAAATTATCTATAAATTTCCAACTTTCTAAGTGTTCCTGTGACTGTCGCACCTTTTGACAGGGAGAGGTTGTGATACTATCATATACATGAATTAATCTCTTCAAAAACTGATTTAAATTTTCTCTGGCTTGTCTGGTTTTCTCCAAGTAGCTCGGTTATGATACCATCTCAATGTTTCATGGAAACATGCATAGGAGACCTAGCTAAAGCAATTAAAAACAAATCCTATTAAGAAAAGGATGAGAGATTCAATATAGAAGAATGATAAAATATATTCACGCTAATCTAAGGAGGTAATCAATGATCATAAAATGAATGAGTAATATACACTCATATAGGAAAGAACATTCCATATTAAGAAAAGCTAAAAAGAAGTGAGATTTTTCTAGGAATGCATACCTAATAGTGATGGTCTAAAATAGAAAGTCTAAAAATAGATCTAGCCAATAAAGTCCCATTGAACTAGTGAGTCGAAAATAGAAGTATCTCCAACACCCCCCTTGAACATCACTATGGAGTAATAAAACAATGAGTCCCAACAACTAGGCCATATTAGGTACTCATGTACAATGCAACTAATGAACACTGAATAAAAATAAGGAAACAGGTAAAACAACCTGGGAATAAAACCCCCCTTCAAAATACAATGCATCAAACAAAGGAAAGGAAACTGCTAGGAAACTATTCTATTCACTCCAAGATGATCCCGCAAAGTATGAAACTTCATCCCAGTGAAGGTCTTGGTGAATATGTCGGCAGTCTATTTAGAGGAAGGATAGAATTGTAGATCAATGATCATGTCATGTTATAGATCTCTGATGAAATGCATGTGGACCTCAATGTGTTTGGTTTTCTTCCATTGTATTGGATCTCTTCAAAATATCATTGTACATTGATTTTCACACCATATGACAATCGGACAGTGAAACTAGATACCAATCATGGTAAGGAAGTGTTGAATCCAAAGTTCCTGAATGAAACACTTGACTACTCCTTTGTACTCAACCTATGCGGAAGATAAATAAATGAATTATTGCTTCTTCCTTGACCAAAAAATAGGGCCTGACCCCAAACTAAGAGTGTACCTAAAAGTGGACTTGTGATCTATGCCATCGTCAGCCCAATCTAAATCTATGAAGCCATAAGATATGATGCACAACCAACTGCATAGTGAATCCCATAACTCGTGATGCCCTAAACATATCTGAGGATGCACTTGTAATCCTTCCAATGTAGAGCATGGGGATCTTGCATGTATCTGGAAATTTCTCCTATTGCATATGAGATATCTGGATGGATGTGGGTGAGATATAGAAGAATCCACACCAACTGTCGATACAAACATTTTTCCACTAATGGTTTATCCCTGCCATCCTCAAGTCTGCTCTTAGATAAGAAAGGTGTAGATCCATACTTATGGTCTTTCATGTGGAATCTATCCAGAAGATCCCTGGAATAATTATCCTGAGAAATTTTGATGCCAGAGGCATATTTACTAATCTCAAGACCAAGAAATAAGTGAAGTGGACCTATGTCCATCATAGAGAACCTATCATGTAAAATATCTTTGACCATAGAAATGGCTAAAGGAGATATACCAGTGATCAAAATATCATCAACACAGAGTACTAAAATCATCAAAGAGTCAGTAGTCCTCAGCATGTAAACATTGCAATCATATTTACATCTAACAAAATCATGTGAAAGAAGATAAGAATCCATATTTTCATACCATGCTCTAGGTGTCTGCTTGAGTCCATAGAGTGACTTATTCATTCTGCATACTAAATGAGTTCTGAATGAACCCATGTGGTTACTCGATGTAGATCCCCTTTGAAATATCACCATGAAGAAAATCATTCTTCACATCCATCTGGTGAAATTCCCATCCTTTGGTCGCTACAATGGATAGAACCAAATGAACGGAGTCCATATTTTCTACAGGATAAAATATCTCGTCATAATCTATCCCATGAATCTGCTAAAATCCTTTTGCAACTAATCTTTCCTTGTACCTGCTCACTTAACCATATGTGTCTCTCTTGGTCCTATAGACCCATTTTCATCTGACAAGTTTCCTCCCTATTGGAAGTGGAACCATTCCCAAGTCTGATTCTCTATGAGTGAATCATACTCCTCATGCAGGTTGTTTCCCACAATGGATTTCCCAGAATTGTATTGTAGGCCTGTGGATCGAAATATTGAACCATATAGTAATGCATGGGCATCGCGTGTTCAGAATATGAAAGTACTTGAGAATACCCCTCGTGTTGAGATTGAGTTCTCCTCAAGTCTAATGGATCCCCTACAAGGACTCCTACTACCTGAAGTGTGGATTGTTCCCACTTGGGAATCTGTTGAAGCTCCATTGTTGGCTCATCAACAGGTTGTACTACCTGCTCAACTCCATGTACATAATCCTCTGAGTCTAAATATGTATCATTTGAGTTTATGGAATCATCATCTCTGATGCCTGGAACTAATGGAAGAATGAGAGTATCTCCATGTTTCACTAGTTGTGCATGAAAAGGACACTCCTCAAACTGAACACTACGTTCAATGATGATTCAGTATGTAGAGGGATCGATCAACCTGTACCCCTTCACATCATCTGGATATCCCACAAATATGTAAGTTGTGCTCTGTAGATCTAATGCATTCCTCTTTTTAGAAGGAATATGGGCCCATGCATGATATCCAAAGATGCAGAAGTCTGTGACATCTGATTTTTCACCTATCCAAGCATCAAAATGTTTCATTTCCTCAAGAGATCTATGAGGAGATATTTTTTGTATGTAAGCAACACATTTAAGTGCCTTATCCCAAATCTTGCAATAAAGAGATATCGCATGCAACATGCAACTCGTCATCTCTTTTAGATATTTTTTCTTTGGTTCAACAACTCCATTATATTGTGGAGTGTATGGAGTTGTATGTTGCAACTGGATACCAGCCTCATGGAAAATATTTTGAAAATATTTTTTGATATTATCCCACCCATTTTACATACAGAGGATATTGATATTTTTCCCAGTTTGTGTCTCTACTAGATATTTGAAGTCTTGGATGTGCTTAAAAACTTCATACTTTTCCCTAAGGAAAAAAACCTAAGTATAGCGTGAGTAATCATAAATAAATTTAAGAACATACCATTCTTTCCTAATGGATGGATGTGTAAATGGACCCATGATATCACTGTGAACAAGCTCCAATAAAGAGGAGGCTCTCATTTTCTTCCCCTTTTCAAACTTCTCTTCAGGATGCTTTCCAAGAATGGATCTGTCACAAACCCCTTCAGAAAAGTGAATTTCTGGCAAGTCTTTTACCATTCCTTTATTGCAAAGTCACTACATGTACCTAAAGTTTAAATTACCAAATCTCTCATGGCATACTCTACTACTATCATCAGCATGCATAAGTAGTAAAGATGAGTCATTTTCAACAAACTTAGTGAATTTATACAACCTTGATTTGTGATCTACCTCACCAATTTAAATAATGGAATTGTCATGCATGTCAAGTATAGAAACTAAATATAATGTAAAATTAACCATTTTATGTATCTATGTGATCTAATAAATTGAGAGAATATTTATAGAAATATCTGGAACATGTAAAACATTCTCAAAATTGTCATTAGAGAGTTCCACTCTTCTCTCTCCTACTACTACTACTGGAGTATCATCCCCCATGAGAATAGGGGGTATTGAGCATGAATGCAAAGAAGTTAAAACTTCCTCTTTCGTTGCCATATGATGTGATGTGCCAAAATATATAATCAATGAATCATATGATGAATTAACTGGAACAAGAGCATGATGATTACCTTTCTTAAATGCATGGTATTTTTCTTTCTTCTTCTTGGCTCCTTGAAGAATGAATTTTCTAAGATTATTCTTCTAAAGTACTTGTTCCATAATATCGATTTTCTTCTTCATTAATGAGGATTCTTCATGATTTGGTTTATTGCAAAAAGTGCACTAATTTCCCTTCTTCTTCTTCTTCCCTTTGGAATTTTAAGAGTCTTTGGAACCTGGAGAATCTTTGGAACCTGTAGAATATTTGAAACGTGTAGAATCTTTAAAAGGTTTGGAATATCCCTCTGATTTCTGTATAGATTTGTTTATTGGTTGACCCTTTTCCATCCTACATTGTGAGTACATTTTCTTTGGGTTTCTTAATTAGGCACATCTTAATGATGTTTTCCTACTTATGTGTGACAAAATCAATGAACTACTCCATGGTAGGAATCTTCCACTTTGATCGCAAAACATATATTCTAGAATGGAAAGTAGAGACATAGGAAACATATTCTTTTCCTAGTTTATCCAATATTGTTAGAATAAGTTGGTATTGTTTTTTATACTTATCAATACCACAAGATCCCAAGATCAATATCAAAGATTTAAACTTGGTAAAGAAATCTTGTATATTATCAAAACTTTTAGGATCCAAGGTATTCAACTCTACCTCCAGCATATGACCTCTCAGCTCATCCTACTTTCCAAAATGTGGAAACATGAAACCACACATGACTTGAAATTAATTCAAGAAGAATTGTTCTGGCCTAATCCTTATGGTTTTCCCATCTGGTCTTCCCAATCGCTGATGTAGGTTATGTTTCTGTCACCATCATCAAATTGTACAATCTTTTTCTTTTGAGTTGGAATTCATCCTTCGGTTTCCATTAAAAATAATTGTACGATGTGAGAATTATCACCAAATTTGACTGAATAATTGGTTTTGCATCAATCCCTCTTATTGGTTCTAAAAACCTTGAAAATACACCTCAATTTGGAAGTAACAATCTTGAGAAAACACTGCAAAAAGCCATTTTTTGAAGATTGTCACACCCTGATAGAATGTCACAGTGAGACACTCTCACACCCTAACTGAAGGCCATAGTGAGACATTGTCGCACCTTGTGTGAAGGCCATAGTGCGACCTTTTCCCACCTTGTTTAAGGCTAAAGTGTGACACTGTCCTAAAATTGTCCAAAATTTTTCAATTTTATAAGTGTGTCTGTGAATGATGCACCTATTGAGTCTCAGTATTGACACTTCTATTACCCTATAGTATCTATGTCTGAGTCAATTTTACCTATGATATGTGTATCTAATTGACTGTTTCCTCCATAAATACAATTAATGACCTTGTTCATGTGCATAGAGAGATAACTTACGGTTAAGGCATGATTTGTTTAGTTTTGTTGAGTTAATTCGATTAAAATGTTTGATTTTGTTTAATCCTAATTGTTTGACTCCTAAGAAGTCTATTCTGGTACCTCAACATTCTGGTACCCAAAGCAGTTTTGATCTAGTATTGTCTGATGTGTTATTCTGGTACCCGCCTAAGCTATTCAAGTACCAATACATTGTTCCTATTCTGGTACCAATACACTGTGCCTATTCTGGTACCAAGACACTGTACCTATTTTGGTACCAGCTTGTGTGTATTCCAGTACCAATTTTTATTTCCAGAAATCATTTGTTGGATGAATCTGTTGTTGAAGATTTCGAGAAGGCAGTTGGAATGAAACTTCCAAATCAGTTTTCAATATCATGATTGACTTCATCACTCATTCACTTCATGTCATAAGGATGAATTCCATCCCTAAAGATTCGACATGAATTTCCAATTATAATATTTCAAAAACAGATTGATGCTTATCCTTAGATATTGATTGTAACAGTTTACCTTCTTTATAAAGGAATGTTGTATAGGTGATAGAGTACATGTGTATTGATGTAATGAAGCAGTAGAAAGCATAGGAGATAAATATGGATGTAATGAATAGAATGATTCATATTTCCATAATATACAAGATGATCAATTGTTGATTCGATTTTACAAGTTGAAGGAATACAAATGAGTTGTTGTGCAATTTCTGGGTATGATTAGAACACTTTAGTCTATTATCTTTTTAGAGCTTCCTTGTTGGAATCGGGAAGGGCCCACTGTTATGATATGGTAAGATTAATGTAAAATATAGATTATCTTTTTATTCTTGTACATGTTTGTTTTATTCTGCTACTCATTTGTGTGTGTCTTGTACCTATTATTTTGATTTCTTGTTTGAGTTAAAATATGAATTCATAAAGTGTATCTATTGTGTTGGATCTGTATAACTGTTATATATTTTGAGAAAATTTTAAATGGGATTGTATTAGTGTAAGTTTGATAAGTATGGTGCACTAGATCTCTAGTAATTTTACTTAGTTTCATAAACAGTAATTTGTGTTGAGATAGTTGTAAAGATTTATAAAATTTTACATTCCTAAAACTGTGTTCTTTATAGCGATTTTCATAATTTATTTTGAAATTTTAAGTGTGTTAATATAGGAACAGTTAAGATCCCATCATGCACCTTACATGGACTATTAAATGGAGAATCTTAATACACCTAGTGTTTCCTGTGCAAGGACAAATAGTTTCTTCCAGAATTGATTAAATTATGAGTGATTTCCTTTTGAATGTTGTGTGAAGAAAGTTGATAATTGTTTTTGATTTCTACAAGAGAAAAGATCTAAGTTCATCTCTTCATTTCATGAGCCTCTAATGAACTGATTTTTCACCCAAGAAAGAACCTTTTGATTCATCGTTTGCTTGAGAAATTTTGTTATCATTTTTCTCTTCTAAGTTTGGAGTTGTATTCTTGAAGTGTGCCTAGATTTGATTGCTAAGAGTAGAAGCTACAGATAACTAACTCAAAGTCCATCTTTCCACTTCATGAGCTTGTAAATGGGCAAGGCATTATCTGAGAAAAATCTTTTGAGTGCATGATTGCAAGTTTTTCTTTCTAATTTATGAATTGTGTGAAGAGTGTTATCTTTGAAGTGTGAAAATAGAGTATTGGTTTTTATATGGTTTTATTGATTAAACTATACTCATCAGACATAGGAACCTATCTGTTATCGACACATATAGTGCATCAACTCTTTTGATTATGAATTCTGGTTGATAATTTATGTTTGGTAATATATTATGCAAATAATTGTACCAACAACACCTTTCGACAAGAAGAGGTTGTGACATTGTCATATACACAGATAACGCTCTTCAAAACCTGATTTCACTCTTCTCTATCTTATCTGGTTTTCTCCAAGAAACTCATCTCTGATACCATGTCAATGTTTCATGGAAATATGCACATGAGACCTAGATAAAGAAGGTACAAACAAAGCTTATTAAAAAAAGGATGAGAGATTCAATATGGAAGGATGAGAAAATATATTCACACTACTCTAATGAGATAATCAATGATCATACAATGAATGAGTGATATACACTCATATAGGAAAGAACATTCCATAATTACGAAAATGGAACCAACAGTGAGATTTTCTTAGGAATGCATGGATAATAGTGATGGTCTAAAATAGAAAGTCTAAAAATAGAATTGGCAAGTAAACTCCCACTAAACTAGTGAGTCTAAAATAGAAGTATCTCCAAAACCACCCTTGAACATCACTATGGTGTAATAAAAAATGATTCACGACAACTAGGCCACATTAGGTACTCATGTACAATGCAAGTAATGAACAATGAATAAAAATAAGAAAAGAGGGAAAATCAGGTGGGAAAAAAAAAACCCTCCAAAGGAAATGCATCAAAATAAGAAAATGCAGCTGCTAAGAAACTATGCTCTTCACTACAATATGATCCTATAAAGTCTCAAACTTCAACCTAGTGAAGGTCTTGGTGAAGATGACAACATTATGTTCAGAGGAAGGACATAATTGTAGATCTATGATCATGCCATGTACTAGATCTCTAATGAAATGCATGTGGACTTCACTTTGTTTGGTTTTATGTCGTTGTAATGGATCTCTAAAAAATTTGAGTGTACTCTGATTGTCACACCATATGATAGTCGGAAAGTGAAACTAGATACCAATCTACGTAAGGAAGTGTTGAATCAAAAGTTCCTGAATGGCACAATTGACTACTCTTGTGTACTCAACCTCTACGGAAGATAAAGAAATGGTGGATTCCTTGTGCCTATACCAGCAAATAGGGACTGACCCCAAACTAAGAGTCTACCCAAAAATGGATTTGTGATCTGTTCCATCATCAACCCAATCTAAATATGTGAATCCTATGATATCCAATGCACAACAAGTTTCATACTGAATCCCATAACTCATGGTGTTCAGAACATATCTGAGGATTCACTTGGCATCCTTCCAGTGTAGATCATGGGGATCCTGCATTTATATGGAAACTTCTCCTATTGCATATGGGATATATGGATGGGTGTGGGTGAGATACAAAAGACTCCCCACCAACTTTTGATATAAATTGTTTTCCACTAATGGTGTATCCCCGTCATCCTCAAGTCTGATCCAAGATAAGAAAGGTGTAGGTGTAGACTTACAGTCTTTCATATGGAATCTATCCAGAAGATCCATGGAATACTTAGCCTGAGAAAGTTTGATTCCAGAAGCATCCTGACTAATATCAAGACCAAGAAAGAAGTGAAGTGGACCCATGCCCATCATAGAGACCTTTCATGAAAAATATCTTCGACCACAACAATGGATGAAGAAAATATACCAGTGTTCAAAATATCATCAACATAGAGTGATAAAATCATCAAAGATTCAATAATCCTCAACATGTAAACATTGTAATCATATTTACATCTAACAAAATCATGTGAAATCATGTGAAAGAATATACAAATCCATGTTTTCATACCATTATCTAGGTGTATGATTGAGGCCATAGGATGATTTCTTCAACCTCCATACTAAAGATGAGTTATCAATGAACCCCTATGGTTGTTCCATGTACATATCCTCTAAAATATCATCGTGAAGAAAATAATTATTCACATCCATATGGTGAACTTCCCATCCTTTGGTCGCTGCAATGGATAGAACCAAGAAAATGCAGTTCATATTTTCTACAGGAGAAAAGGTATCATTATAATCTATCCCATGAATCTGCTAAAACCCTTTTTCAACTAATCTTTCCTTGTGCCCACTCACCTGACCATTTATTTCTCTCTTGGTCCTATACACCCATTTTCATTTGACAAGTTTCCTCCCTAGTGTAACTGGAACTAGATCCCAATTTTGGTTCTCTATGAGTGAGTCATACTCCTATTACATGGTTGTTTACCATAATGGATTTCCCACAACTTCACTGTAGGCCTACGGATCGAAATATTGAACCATGTAGAAATGCATGGGAATCACGGGTTCATAAGATACAAATACATGACAAGGCTCTTCATGTTGAGATTTAGTCCTCCTTGAATCCAATGGATCCCCTACAAGGACTCTTGTTTCTCGAAGTGTGGATTGTGCCCACTTGGGAATCTAGTGAAGCTCTGAAACTAGCTCCTCATCTGGTTTTACTACCTACTAAAATCCATGTACATAATCCTCCAAGTATAAATATGTAGCATATGAGTGTATAGAATCATCATCGTAGATGTTTGGAACTGATGGAAGCACAATATTAATTGCATGTTGCACTGGTGATGCATGCAAAGGAATCTCCTCAAACAGAACACTGCACTCAATGATGAGTAAATTTATAGAGGGATAAATCAACCTATACCCCTTAACATCATCTAGATATGCCACAAATATGCAATTTTTTCTTTGGGGATCTAATTCTTTCCTCATTTCAGAAGGAATATGGTCCCATGCGTGATATCCAAAGATGTGGAAGTGTGTGACATCTAGTTTGTCACATGTCCTAGCCTTAAATGGTGTCATGTCCTCAAGAGATCTATGAGGAGATATGTTTTATATGTAAGAAACATAGTTAAGTTCCCCAACCCAAAGCTTGGAAGGAAGATATCTCACATGTAACATGCAATTGGTCATCCCCTTGAGAGATATGTTATTCCTTTCAGCAACTCCATTCTATTATGGAGTTTATGGAACTGTATGCTGCAATTGGATACCAACCTCATGACAAATATTCTAAACATAATTGTTGATATACCCCCACCCATTGTTTGTATGGAGGATCTTGATATTTTTCCCAATTTGTGACTCTACTAGAGCTTTGAAGTTTTTGAAATGCTCAAAAACTTCATACTTTTACATGAGAAAATAAACACAAGTAGAGTGTGAGTATTCATTAATAAATGTAAGGAAATACCTTTCTTTTCTAATGGAAGGATGTGGAAATGGATCCATGAGATCACTGTGAACAATATCCAGGGAAGAGGAGGCTCTCCTTGCCTTCCCATTTTCAAAATTCTCTTCAGGATGCTTGCGAAGAATGCATCTATCAAAAACTCCTTCAAAAACCTGAATGTTTGGCAAGCCTTTAACTATTCCCTTCTTCGCAAGTCACTACATGTGCCTAAAATTTAAATGACCAAATCTCTCATGCCATACTCTACTACTATCATCATTATGTGTAAGTAGTAAATATGAGTCATGGTCAACAAACTCAGTGAATTTATACAACCTTGATTTTTTATCTACCTCACCAATTGCAATAATGGAATTGTGATGCATGTCAAGTACAGAAACTGAATCTGATGTAAATTCAACCTTTTTACATGTCTGAGCGATGTGATAAACTGAGAGAATATTTATAGAAAGATTTGTAATATGAAAAACATTATCAAAAATTCCATTAGGGAGATCCACTCTTCCTTCTCCTATTATTTCTACTGGAGTATCATTCCCCATGAGAATAGGGGGTCTTGAGCATGAACTCAAAGAAGTAAAAATTTCCTCTTTCCTTGACATATGATGTGATGCACCAGAATCTATAATCCATGAATCAAATGAGGAATTAATTTCAAAAATATCATGATGATTACCTTTCTTATATGCATGGTATTGTTCTTTCTTCTTCTTAGCTACTTTAGGAATGAACTTTCCAAGGTTATTATTATGAAGTACATGCGCCATAAGATCGATTTACTTCTTCATGCATGTGGATTCTTCATGATTCGGTGTATTGCAATAAGTGCACCTCTTTCCCTTCTTCTTATTCTTCCCTTTGGAATTTGAAGAGTCTTTGGAACTTGAAGAATCTTTGGAACCTGCAGAATATTTGAAACGTGCAAAATCTTTAAAAGGTTTCGAATATCCCTCCTTTGATTTCTGTATGGATTTTTTATTGGATGACCCTTTTCCATCCTGCATAGTGAGTGCATGTGCTTTGGTTTCCTTAATTAGGACCATCTAAATGAGTTTTTCCTTCTCATGTGTGAGATAATCAATGAACTTCTCCATGGTAGGCATATTCTACTTTGATCCCAAAACATATCTACCATAATGGAAAGTGGAGACATAGACAACATATTATGGTCCTAGTTTATCCAAGATTGTTAGAATAAGTTGGTATTATTTTTAGACTTATCTATACCACAATATTCCAATCTCAATAACAAAGATTTAAAATTGGTAAAGAAATCGTGTATATTATCAAAACTTTTAGTATTCAAGGTATTCAACTCTACCTAAAGGATATGAACTCTCATCTTATCCTACTTTCCAAAGAGACTTTCCAAGGTGGTATATATCTCGTTTGGAAGCCACTTTGAGAGTATAAATAAGAGGCAAGGCTCTCTCATTTTAGATCACACTTGAGAATATTGAATATCTATAGGTGACTAAGGTAACCAAAGGATATCTAAGCTGAATTTCAGAGGGAAGGTGAAGAAAAGAAGGTTGGAATTCAGTGGAGGATAAATTATTTTGATGATACTTTCTAAGGTATGTTATTTACATGTCATCTCACCATTTTCCCAATACCTTTTTTTATAAAATGATTCAGACTGTGAAATTGATAGGAAATTGAGGAAACATATACAAGTATCCGTGGTAAAAATTTCAACTTTTGGGTCGTTGTATTTTTGGAGTTACAATCTGTGGAAAATAGGGTTTGTGGCTAGTCCTGAAACTAGTCTAAAACAAGTGTTTCGGGTAAAAACGTCATAACTTCGTCATAACAGATCCAAATTTAGTAAGACAAAATGTGTTGGTTATATTACAATATGTAGTATTCTTTGTAACATTTTCAGATCAATTCAACAAATATTTCATGCGGGGAACGCTCTACAAGGTCACTCTCTAGAATAAGCCAGACTTCAGCAAGGTATGCCATTTTTTCTATAACTCATTTTCTGAGAGGTTCCAAGTAGTGACACTTGGAGGAATTGCACAAAACAAATTGAAGAACATTGTGTACTATTTTAAGATATTTATTCATTACAAGTACATAGTTATTGTTATTTCAAGTTAGGGTTGTTGACTAATCCCAAACTAGTCATGTGAGACTAAAGAAAAGTTTGATGAAAATACTAGTCTCTTGTTGTGAAAGTTAAGGAAGGTTTGCAAGTATGTGATCATATACACTAGGTCTATTACAGAGTTACAGATCATATTTGAATGATGAAATTGATGAGGGATTTTGGTTAAGGTACATGTTGGGTACATGGTTGAGACAATTAGTTAATGGGTTGGCACATACATGAGGTGTATAGTTGATGACGTTGGTACATATTGATGAGTCAAAGTTGATGATTAGTTGACACATGATTGGTACATACTTGGTCCATGGTTGGATGCACTTGTTTATAATACAGGTTGATTACAGGTTGTTTGGTACATGTTGGTGCATGGTTGATGCACTTGTTTATGGGGTACAGGTTGATTACAGGTTGAGGTACAGGTTGATGCATGGTTGATGCATGGTTCAGGTTTATTGGTACAATTCTATAGTGGTATATCTCATAGTGATAGTGTGACATTGGTTCCATCATTATACTTCTACTTCAATGTGGTTGGATGGGGAAAGTATAGGTGGTTGTAGCCATCTTTTGGTTGTAGCCGGAGAATAGAGGGGGTTGTAACCTCCTTCTAGTTGTAGCCAGAGAATTGTGGAGTTGGAGCTTCCCTCAAATTGTAGCCTGAGAAACTACGGGGTTGGAGCCTCCTTCTAGTTGCAGCTGGAAAACAAAGGAAGTTGGTGTTTCCAATGAATGTAATTGTTCAAGACTGTT
>SNQJ01S0014697.1:250694-268530 GCA_010110895.2 Picea sitchensis
TTCTCGCAGGAGAGTATATATGCAACCTGCGAACTATCTTCAAAACATGATTTCTGGAAATAGATAAGAGAAACCCTCTTCAGGAAGGAGTTCTTTAATGAGGATTTTGATTTTCTATCATCATGACATCACCATGACATCATCACAATGACCAAAATTGTGGATAACACATTCCAATATATTTTGATAATACAAGTGCCATCAGTATCTCAAAGAACCTAGTGATGCACTCCAAGACAAAGAACATTCCAATCAAGTATCGATTTCTATGAGAACAGGTTGCAGAAAAGAACATCAGAGTTGAGTATGTGGGAACAAAAGAACAAGTGGCAGACATTTTTACAAAACCCTTCGATGGGAAGCCTTTAAGTATCTTCTCCAGAGACTCAGAGTTATTTCTACTCCAAAATGAATGTTTTTGAATGCTTATCTTATATGTCTTAGATGTACATGAGGAAGCACCATAAAGAGGACAGTTCAGGTTGGGACATCAGACAATTCATTTAGGGGGAGAAACCCCGGATGGAAAGATACATTTTTCATTGATGACAAAGGGGGAGATATTTATCAGATGCAAAGCATATAAGCATGACTCCAGGGGGAGAAATGGTCACAAAGATGCAGAGGACAGAGGCATGGTTCCAGGGGGAGCATGAGTGATATGACTTCAGTATTGCATGACATGATTTTAGTATTGAATTAGAGTGTTTCCATCAATGCCAAAGGGGGATATTTTATATTAAGGTTGGTTGTCATTGATGTCAACCCTTGAAGAAAGTTTGGTATCGAATTCTGGTAGCACAAAGGTTTGGGTAATGGAACCAAGGTTGTTTCATGTATAATGGTATGAGTTTTAATATATTTGAAGGTAATACTATTCTATATGGATAGTACATTTCATTCCATTTTCGGTGGTATGTGGAACGTCACATAACTCCTCACGGTTAGAGAGTTATGGCCATGATAAGTTGGAGAACCCAGGTTTGGGTAATGGACTCAAGTTTGTTTGATGGATAATGATATGATTTTTTATATATTTGAAGGTAATACTATTCGATATGGATATTAAATGTCATTCCATTTCTGTTGGTATGTGGAACATCATATAAATCCTCATGGTTTGAGAGTTATGGCCTTACGAAGTTGGAGGACCCTCATATGTCATATAGAAGCCCCAAAAGGTCAAAGTAGTCAAAGTGGTTTAAGCGATTTTAGAAGGTAAATAATAAAGTAAAGTGATGAGTGTACTATAATTCAAAGTCTATACAAAATAAATTATTTCAATAATAAATTTAATGGATAAATTAGAAGTGGGTTAACCCTAAAATAAGGAAAGTGGGAAAAGTGACCTAGAAGATGCTTCTAAGGAAGCTACTTGGAGAGTATAAATAAGAGGCAAGGCTCTTTCATTTTAGATCACACTTGAGAATATTGAATATCTATAGGTGAATGAGGTAACAGAAGGATATATAATCCGAATTTCAAAGGGAAGGTGAATAAAAGAAGGTCGGATTTCAAGGGAGGATAAATTCTTTTGATGATGCTTTCTAAGGTATGTTATTTACAGGTCATCTCACCATATTCGTAATAATTTTTTTTATAGAATGATTCAGACCATGAAATTGATAGGCCATTGAGGAAACATATCCAAGTATATTTGGTAAAAATTTCATCTCGTGGGTCGTTGTAGTTTTGGAGTTACACTTCGTGGAAAATAATGTTTATGGCTAGTCCTGAAACTAGTCTAAAAAAGGTGTTTTGGGTAAAAATGTCATAAATTATTCATAACAGATCCAAATTTAGTAACAACAAATGTGTTGGTTACTATACAGTATTTAGTATTATGTGTAACATTTTCAAATAGATTCAACAAATATTTCGTTCAGAGCACACTCTACAAGGTCGCTCTCTAGAATAAGTAGGAATTCAACAAGGTATGTGATTTTTGCTATAACTCATTTTCTGAGAGGTTCCAAATAGTGACACCTGGAGGAATTTCATCAAACAAACTTAATAACATTGTATACTATTTTCATATATTTATTCATTACATGTACATAGTTATGATTATTTCAAATTAGGGTTGTTGACTAATCACAAACTAGTCATGTGAGACTAAAGAAAAGTTTGATGAAAATACTAGTCTCTTGCTGTGAAAGTTAAGGAAAGTTTGCAAGTATGTGATCATATACACCAGATCTATTACAGAGTTACAAATCATATTTGGATGATGAAATTGATGAGGGATTTTGGTTAAGGTACATGTTGGGTACATGGTTGAGACAAGTAGTTGATGAGTCAGCACATACATGAGGTGTATAGTTGATGTCGTTGGTACATATTGATGAGTCATAGTTGATGATTGGTTGACACATGATTGGTACATACTTGGTACATGGTTGGATGCACTTTTTTATGGTACAGGTTGATTATAGGTTGTTTGGTACAGGTTGGGGCATGGTTGTTGCACCTGTTTGTGGTAGAAGTTGATTACAGGTTGAGGTACAGGTTGATGCATGGTTGATGCATGGTTCAGGTTTATTGGTACATGTTTACAATAGTATATCTCACAGTGATAGTGTGACAGTGGTTCCATCATTCTATTTCTACTTCGGGGAAGTTGAACAGTGCTTGTAGCCACCTTCAGGTTGCAGACGGAGAACATAGGGGGTTATAGCCTCCTTTTGGTTGTAGCCAAAGAATTGTGGAGTTGGAGCTTCCCTCAGATTGTAGCCTGAGAAACTAGGGGGTTGGAGCCTCCTTCCAGTTGCAGCTATAAATAAAAAGGAAGTTGGTGGTTCCAATGTATGTAATTATTCAAGACATATAAGAAAAATCATTTTTTGGTTTTCTCTCACTTTGGGTTTCCACGTAAAACACTGGTGTAATGTGTATGTGTATGATTGTTCATTTTTTTATTTCTTATTTAATCTGTAGTTATTGGATGATAATTCTACATTGATATAACACTTGGATTATATGGTTAAAATGGATTAAATTGCTCTATTACTGATTCACCCCCCCTCTCAGTAATCCAACAAGATATTCAATATGGAAGAATGGTAAAATATATTCACATAAATCCAATGAGATAATCAATGATCATACAATGAATGAGTGATATACACTCATATAGGAAATAACATTCCATAATTAAGGAAAGAGAAAAAGCAGTAAGCTTTTCTTAGGAATGCATGCATAATAGTGATGGTCTAAAATATAAAGTCTAAAAATAGAACTAGTCAATAAACTCCCACTGATATAGTGAGTCATAGATAGAAATATCTCCAACACCTTCTAGAGTATAAGAATGAAAAATTATGTGTAGGCACATGGATTTGATGTTTGGCGAGTGGTATTAGATGGATACAAAGAACTAGCCACTCCCCCAACAGATAAGGATTGAAATAAACTTGAAGAAAATGATTCAAGGGATAGAAATGTTATCCCAAATGGTTTGAATAAATCAATAGATGTCAAGGTTATGCACTGTGAATCTCCAAAATAATTTTGGGACAAACTTCAGAATATCTACGAAGGAGATGCCAAAGTTAAGGGAGCCAAAATTCAAACCTTTAGAGCCAAGTTCAAACAATTGAATATGAAGGAATATGGATATATTGTAGCTTACTTTCTATGATTCGGTGAAATAGGAAACTCTATTAAAGGTTTGGGAGATGAGATGGAGGAACACGTTGTTATTCAAAAGGTACTAAGGTCTCTTCCAATGAGATTTGATCTGAAGATTTCAGCTTTAGAAGAAAGAGGGGACCTAGATAAATTGGCCATGGATGAGCTATATGGGATACTCACAAATTATGAGATGAGGATAGAGAAAGATAAGCGAGTCATTAAGGAAGCACCATTCAAGGCATCTAAGAATAAAAACAAGAACAAAAAAATCCAAAGTCAGAATGTAGTTGCAATGATGATTCAAAGGAAGATGAAGAAATGGAAAACTTCGTCAAAAGTTGAAAAGAGGAACCGACAAATAAAAAGGTATGCTTCCATTTAAATGTTTTAATTGTGGTGGTATTGGTCAATTTTCTTATAAATTTCATCGTAAGAATAAGGAAACAGATGAAGAAGAAGACCCTAAAAAAATAAAAAAAAATCAAAAGGGTAGAAGAAACAAAAATAAATTCTTCAAGAAAAGTCTTTGCACCAAGGAAGATAGTTTTGCATCAGATGAGGATGAAGACATTGAAAGTGATACATAAAGAGTACTCTTCATGGAAGTAGAATATTCTGAAGAATATTTCAAAGAAGAAGGAGAATTTGATATCAAAGTAGAATCGATTAGTGCCTTAGAAGAACTAAGGATTTAAAGAAAGAAAATCAAGTCTCTCAAGACAAAACTAAAAAGGAAATAAGGATCTCGGAATTCGAACTTTGAATAAGTCTAGAAGATGATCACGATGTTAAAAATCTAGGTAGAAGAAGACAAAATATTTAGAGAGGCACTCATAGGTCAGTTAGATGAAAAGGACAAGATGATTGAAGGCTTGGAAGAAGAAATAGTCACTCTAAGAAAAGATCTTCAGAAGAAGGGAATGCACCAGAACAACACCAAAATATTAGATGAGATCATTAGAAGTCAAAGTCCATACTATGACAGATCCATACTAGGATACAACCAGACAGAGAAAGGATCGAGCTCCCAAAGAATAGAACAAGAAGCATAAAAAAGAAGCTATGCAAAAATAGTCAGAGGCTCTCCTGAGAAGGAAGAAGGAAAGAAGATCCAAGTATAAGATTATAGAGACATTGCATCACCTAGAAGATTCATAATTCAGAATCAGCAGTAGCCATCAATAGAAATACCTTGAGAAGAAGAAGGATTCATAAGAGAAGCTCCATTCAGAATATCTTCCACCCCCATGTATCAAACTATTTTCCTTGGTTCATGTTATTCATGTAACAATTTTGGGCATTGTTAGTATCCTATAAATAGGTTGTTAGAGTCCAAGTTAAATATGTATGATAGGATAAATTCATTCCTTGGTCTCATAAATACTAGGGAATTTTTCTCTTAGATCATGATTCAATGGGTTTGTGATTAATAAATTTGTTTAGATAAGGTCATAACATAAATTGTGAGTCATGATTCATGTGGTCTTGATATCAAGGACATGGGTTTCCATATCAACTAAGGGTCATAAAGAAATATCATAAGGTCAATCCAAATCAGTTAGAGTCAGTATTTTCATGGTTCATAAAATATCAGGGGCTTAAATCCATTGGAGGCACGTAGCATCATCAACAAAATTAGAAGCGTTGCACAATTTGTTGTGTAACTTCCTAATGATATGCAATTGGGCTTTGAAGTACAACATGGTATGACAGGTATGACTGGTGATTTAATTTGGCTTTTCATTCAAATTATTCAACTTCCAAGAAAAGAAACTCCTCATATACCTCTCTTCTTCTCTGCAAATCTCCCATCCAATCTTGTTGTGCACGGGTTGTCGGGGACGCTGCTCACAGTGTTGCACATCATCACTTACCTTAGTCATGCACCCTCCAGTTCCTATTTTGGGCTCCTGGTTGAATTTTGAAAGGAGACCCTTTCTTATGAACTGAAAAAATCAAGCTTCTTCTTAAAACACATATCCCTTGCTACATTAAACCTAATTTTGCTCATTTTTTGTGAATCTGCAATTGTTGTGTTTTACCCTGTGCACAGTCTTTCCTTTTCATTTCTACAGGGACATTGACACATACCAGCATCATGGAAACTCTAGAAGGTAGGAGGAGAAACACAAAGGGTGGTGATATTGTCATATTTGAGCCTCTAGCTCTAAGGCTAGTGAATGTAGTGTTAGAAAGTAATAGATGTTCTCATTTAACCATAGAAATTATAACAATAGAGTCACCCAAACATAGGCAAAATCCACCCTCGAGCACCTTAAACTTGACAGAGAATGATTCCAGAAGAAAACCAATAGCCAAACAAGGTTAATGCATAAAGAAAAGATAACCAAGACTGATCATAAATTCCAACCATAACCAATAGAAAGTTCCAAACTAAAACAAGAATACAGATTACAGTAGTTGTCAGCTGCAACTACTCCCTAGACTTGTGCACTTGTCCAGTTTCTGCAATGCACACTTCTTCACTGCTGAAATTTTGAGTTGTGTGTACAAAATGAGGTCTGGATACTTGTATTTATACTATTTTTCCTGAGCTGTCTGGGTAGAATTCTCATTCTAGAGGCTAAATACTTAATATTAAATCTTTCCTTGAGTCGACTTGTCGTTTAGGGTTATGTTCAATGCTTTAAGATTTCTTCCTACTTCTCAGAATATTCTATTCATTTTAGGGTTATACATGGAGGTAAATACCTCTTGTAGCTACCATAATATCAACACTCCCTCCTAGCAAGGGAGGTATTGAAGGCAATGGTATTGAGAAAAAACATACCTTTCAACTAGTAGCATCATCATAGTCGTACAGACTATCTCATGATTAGATCATGAGCACCATCATCACTATCATTTGATAGCATCAACTGCATCATCTCTCGAAGGCATACTCTATCTGAGTAATCAGGCATGATGTTGAATAAATCACTCGCTCAATAGAGTGATATAAGGACCATTCTTCTAATCTAGACATATGTCCTAGAAGAATTATTATCCCAACAGATGCTAAACATTATGCCATGGACTACAAAGGAAATTCCTATATGAATGTCAATCTAGTATTATTTTCTAATCAAGTCATAGAGATTTGTCTCAACCTATATGCCTTAGCAAATATCAACACAACTGATAGTCTACATGGTAATCAGAACAATGTCATTCAATAGAACACAATTGTGTCTATCCGTAGTATTACACAACTACAATCCAGTGGTACAATACCACACCAAGTAGCACACAACTACTTAATCAATGACACAGTCACAACCAGTGGAACACATCCACCACCGTGGCATACATCTATTGTCCAGAGACATACAGTCTCCATAGAAATCATATCATCTGATATCAACCTGCACAGAAAACCAATATCATGATATAAATTGAGTCATCTATGCCATTCTTCCATTCACATCTGTGAGATATGGAAGATCATCTTCCCTCAGAAGTTAAAACATCAACCATGAGCTATCTGGACTATTATTATCAATCATAGAAGAATAATTGTCCTAAATTCTAATCATGGACCATTCACCTAACTGGTCCATTCTTACAGCACTAAACAAAGTGCAACCTGGAGATAATGAGTCTGCCCTAGGGAATGCATGTCCCTGATTGTTGAACCTGGACCATTCACCTAACTGGTCCATTCTCTGGCACTAAACAAATTGCAACCTGGAGAGAATGTGTCTTCCCTAGGGAATGACTATCCGGACCATTTCCTAAGGAAATGAATGTCCTGCACCAACCTCCAAAAGTAACCATTCTTCGAAACTACTCACAACTATTAAATTTGAAAGAATGACTTCCCGACGAGGCAGACCATTCTACTTGACCACTTCTGAGAGTGATTTTCAAGAAGAAATATTTTCCTAGACCATTCCCCCACACTGTCCATAAGGGGAATCGTTGTCTATGGTACATCAAAAATCTATCAAACCATTTTCATTAAGAAAATGACCATCTAATCTAGACCATTTTATGAATAGGAAAATGCATGTCCGTCAGAAATCTCAAACGACTTTCCAAACTGGAAAGGAACTGCTCATCCTGGACCATTTTTTGAACTAAAAAATGACTATCCATAAATCAATAACATATCAGTGCTCCCTCCCAACCTCGGAGTCATATCTTCCCTTTTAAATAAGGAATTTGTCTCCACGATCTCCAACTTGTTTCTTGAGTACACAAACTTTTTCATCTTGGAAAGAAGCTTTACCAAAATATCTTCTATCTTCTCATCTATGGAGATACATCGGAGAACCACTTCTCTTTTTTGGACCTCATCGCGGAGAATGTAATTCTTGATCTCAATGTACTTTGGTCTTTCTATAACACTTATTTTCTCTGAAGGCTTCATATAGCTCTTGATCATTACATTATATCATGGTTGGATTCAACTCTTTTGTTTCCTGCTAGCTCATGACATCGTGGCAAGGCTCAAACTAGAACATATCCAAGTGGAACTTCTTCTATCATCATGAGAGTTTGTCATGGATTAGTAATCCATTATCCTGGACTTATGAGTAACCATTATGATACAATATCTCTGTTATAGAAATTTTCCACCGTGCTTCAGTTGTGCGTTGGAGGCTCTGCACCAAGTTGTCTTCTTCCATCTGCATACAAGAGTCTCTTTTTGGTATACCTCAAAACCTTGAGTTTTCTCTACATATGCTTATTTTTTCAGTTACTCTATTGAGGAGAATAGTATTTACATTCATATGATGTAAACTCCAACCCATGGATATTGCAGGAGATATAATGGCTCAGGTAGAGGCATGTCTTGTTATTGGAACAATCTATCATCATAGTCTTCTCCCTCCATCTGGGAGAACCTTTAGTTTTGGATCTCGCAATTCTTCGATTCATAAGTCTTCCATACAATGTTCTTCATTAGAACTTCCACATCTTTTTCTTGGTCCCTTCTAGTGGGTTCGTACCAAGCTGGTAGTCTTGTGATTCTCAATATAATGATTGGTTGTTCTGTCTTTTCTTTCTCTCTTGGAATCTTCATTTTCATCCTCATGTTTCTCTTTAACTCTTGGGTCCATGGAGTATTCTATAGATTCCATGCCTTGAAGATTCAAAATTGTTCCTTTAATCATAGGATCATGGATGTGGATGGACAATTGGGGATACTTTAAGGATTCTTTTCGAAGAATAATTATTCTAAAGTCAAACTGAACACGTGCTTATTTTAATGGTTACTACCATCAATGGGAACATGGATAAATACTTCATAATCCTTGATGGATCATATTATTTAGGATTATCTCCCTCATATTCCTTTCTTCATGCATGAATGCATTCTCTTCGTTTGGAATTATATAATCGGATCCCTCCAACTAAGAGAGTTTGCGCTTCCGTCTATGTCCTTATTTCCTTCTGCAAAGTGTCACAAGTTTTTTTCTAAATTCCTCTTGATTGTTGACTTCTTTTTGTTTTTACTTCTTCCAGGTTTCTTCAAGTTTGATTATGATTTCGGCTTATCTTCCAATTGTTACTTATGTTAATATATTCCACATGAATTGTTACCAAGGGTTGTCGATGTACTTCATCTTTTCATGTATATTTCTTGACTTGTAGTCATCGTGATAGCAATCCTTATCTTGTTATTCTTCCATAGGTATTGTTTCTCTTTTAACATCTTATCTTCTAATAAATAGATATGCAAGATATGTACAAAAATTATGTAAACATGGTATGTACAAGAATTATGAAGAATATTGTTACCTTGTCTTAGAAGAAGAAGTTTGTTTTATCCTACTTGGCCTTCTTTGAGGGTTCCCTTTCTTCGGCAATTGATGCTTCGTGTGTTTCCTTCCTTTTATTTAAATTGGGACAATGATTCTTGTAGTGACCATATTTTCGATAGTTGAAGCATTGTATTTTTGACATATCTTTCTCTTGATTTGATTTCTTCCTTGAGCCAAACTTCTTTTTATTCCTGAAATCTTGAACCTTGCTGTGAAACCTTGATCATCGTATTTCTTTTGGAGTTTCACTTTTTCAATAATCCTTGATTCTTCATGTGCACAGCAAGCCCAAATTTCTTCAAATGTGGGATACTCCTTTCTTGTGTTCATGCTTGCGGAAAATGCATCCCATGTCTTGGGAAGGCCATTGAGTACTATATTTACCAGTTCCTTATGCATGTGATCCTACATTTATAGTCTTCTAGTATAAATGCATCTATTTGATATATATTCTTCTTTATGTTAATGTGAACTACATGTATTAAAATTCATATGCATATGATTATTTTTTACATGTAATTTTAGTTTTCTTTCCATTGTAATCACCTTGGTACTCATCCTTGATAGATTCCCTAAGGGGTTATTTGTTTTCTATGTAATATTCAATGTACAATGATATCTAATTGGCCTAAAGGAGTTCTTTCTATCTTGCCTCTGATCAGTCACCTTTCAATTCGCCAAATATACAGTAAACCTACATTGATTTCTGACCTTTCAGTGACTCCATTTCCTAATGCACTTTATGTCCACATTTCCACCAACTCTATGAATTCAATCTTGCCTTAGAGATCTATCCTTTGGACAAAATTCCAAATCAATCCTTTCAGTGATTTATTTGAAGAGAGAGAGCCCCCTTTGGGTTGGAAGGGATAGCTTCCAACCTCAATTTGGTTTGTGATTACCTTTGTGATCTTCTTTCCTCAACCAAAAGAAATTTACAGATTGATAATATGAATAAAGCTGTGAATTGTAGAGACAATTCCAAGAATAGAAGAAACTATAAAGGCTACATAAGAAATGGTTATCCAAGAAGGCCTCATGAAGCACATAGCAGAAAATAGAAGAGATTTGAATCCTTGAGTAATGAAGTTGAATGCTACAAATGCAACAATTTTGGTCACATGGACAAAGATTGCAGATTGATTATTCCACCAGGGGAACTAAAGAATAACATCATCATTCATAATTAGGAACCACAAAGGATATGGATAAGGAAGGAGGATCAATTCAATACTGAAGAATGTTCACTTTCTCTACAAGATCAACATAAGAAATGTGGATGGTATGTTGGCTGTGGATGCTCAAAGAATATGAAAAGTGATAAGGACACGTTTCTAACTCTGAAAAAAGGAAAGAGATGGATCAATTTCAGTTCACTTTGACAACTCAGCTAGAATTATAGGAAGAGGTATAGTCAAGATTGGAAACAAGTATGCCAAGGTAGAAAATGTTCTACTAGTCGAAGACATGAAGCACACTCTACTAAGTGTGATTCAAGTGTGTGCTCAAGGACACCAACTTGTGTTTGACTCAGATAAATGTGAGATAAAGAATGTAGGATCAGGAAAGTTGTTGGCTATAGATGTAATAACTCCAAGAAACATACATGTACTAAATGAAATTGTAAATTAAATATGTTTCCTAGGAAGGGATGATGAAATTTGTCTCTCGAACAGAAGAATGGGTTGCATAAATTTTGATAATATTTTCAAAATCAGTAGAAAGGTAGAAGTAAGAGGAATTAATGATATCTTGAATCTAGCAAATACTCTATGCAAACATTATCTACAGGGAAACCAAACCGGGAGCAAGTTCAAATCAAAAGAGTACTCCACAACAAAACCACTATATATTGTACATACAGATCTATGTGGTCTGACAATAACAAATGGATTGAATGGATAATAGTACTTTATGATATTGGTTGATAACTACACAAGAATGACTGTAGTTTTCTTTCTCGGGAAGAAGTTAGAGGCATTTGAACACTTCAAGATATACAAAGAAATGGTTGAAACTGAGATAGAATCAAAAATCAAGTGTTTGAGATTAGACAATGGAGGAGAGTTTACCTCAAAGGAATTCATGGATTTTTGTAGTGAACATGGGATAAAAAGATAGTTCTCACCAACCAAGACACCTCATCAAAATGGAGTTGTTGAAAGGAAGAAAAACAAAAGTATAGGAAATGGCCAAAACCATGTTGAAATATTCCAAGTTGAAAGACATATTTTGGGTACAAGAAGTACATATTGTAGTTCACATATATAATACGAGAATGATCCGAAATAATAGTTATAAGAGTCCCTACGATCTATGGAATGGAAGACTAGAAAATGTGAATCATTTCAAAGTGTTTGGAAGATTGGAAAATTTAACTCTCAAGTTGATAAAGGAATAATGGTCGGGTACTCAAGAAAAAGAAAAGCATACAAATGCTTCAATCTAAGACTCAATAGAATACTGGAAAGCATCAATGTGACGGTTGATGAGATAGATGGATGAAAGATAAAATAAGGAAGCAAAGATTCAATGGAAAAAGATAAAAAAGAATATTTGAAGGGAGAAGAAGAAGAAGAGGAAGAAGAAAAAGAAAAACCAGAAGAAGAGAAAGAGGAATATGAGTAGAAAGATATTTAGGTACCTCTAAACACACCTAGAAGACAAGTGCAAAAGAATCATCCATCAAAACAAATTATTGGGAATAGAGATGCAGGAGTTGAAACCCTAAGAAGAATAACTTCACCATAACAACAACACCTAGCACTGTTATCCAAAATGGAGACGAGCATTTTTTAAGAAGACAACAAATATGAACATTGGATCAAATATATGGATGAAGAATTGGATCAGATAGAGAATAATGAAACATGGAAACTTGTTCCAAGGTCGAAGAACAAGAACGTAATTGGTACAAAGTGTCTCTTTAGAAACAAATTGAATCAGGATGGATAGGTTACCAGGAACAAAGAAATATTGGTATGTAAAGGATACACTTAGGTTGAAGGTATATATTTTGAACAGACATTTTCCCCAATTTCCAGAATGTAAGCATTAGATTCATCTTAGACTATGCATGTTCCAAAAATATCAAGGCATATCAAATGGATGTAAAGTCAACCTTTCTAAATGGAGAGTTGGAAGAATAAGTATATATTGAAAAACCAGAAGGATTTTTATTGTCATAAGAGAATTTTTTTTCTGCAGGTTGAAGAAAGAATTATATGGACTCATGCAGGTCCCTAGAGCATGGTATTCAAGATTTGATAATTATTTACGACAATGAGGATTCCGGAAAGGAAATGAAGATAACAATATCTACATAAAAGTGGATCGTGAAAGTATATTGATAATTGAAGTTTATGTATATGATATCATCTTTGGAAATGATGATGACATGATGAGTCATACTTTTTCTAAAGACATGCAAAATGAGTTTGAAATTTCCTTACTTGGTGAGTTGACCTTCTTTTTGGGATTACAGACAGGGACGATTTTAGGGGCTAAATTTCTCTCATAGGATAATTTTCCATGGTTTTTCCCAAAACAATATTCGCCATTCTAAAAATGATTCACCCAAATTATATAGAACAAAATTATTTTACCTTAAAAATTGCCAAAGTTTTATACAAATTTTTAAAAATCCTTAGAAATTTGAATATTTTTACAAAAATATTGCCAAACATTTTATATTTGGCGTATGAAGTATTAATAATATTCGCCAAGGTTTCTACATTTTAAAATAAATTTCCATCCTTAAAATCGTCCTTCATTAAAGATATGTCAGTGTGATAAAAGTATATTCATCTCTTAGACCAAGTATATAAGAAAGATCCTAAAAGGTTTGGAATGGAATATTGAAAACTAGTAAGTACTCCTATGAAGACCAGTTGAAAGTTAATCAAGGATGATGACTCTAAGGATGCATACCAGAGACTATATAGATCGATCATTGGAAGCTTACTCTATGTGACAATTTCTAGACCAGATGTAATCCAGGAAATTGAACAAGTTGCAAGGTTTCAAGTAGCACCAAAGAAATCACATGGTATGTTAGTAAAGAGGTTATTCAGATATCTCAAAGGATGAGAAGAGTTTGGATTATGGTATCCAAAAGGGAATGATCTATCTCTAGTTTCCTACACAGATGCAGATTGGGCAGGTTGTATTGATGATAGAATAAGTACAAGAGAATCATCTTTCTACTTGGGTGAGTGTATGGTATCATGGTTGATCAAGAAAAAATCATCAGTATCTTTGTCCATAGCAGAAGCAGAATACATTGTAGCAACGACCTATTGTACTCAGGTTCTTTGGACGAAGCAAACTTTGAATGATATACAAGTAAAGTATGATGAGGAAATTTAAATATTTGTGACAACAGTAGCATTGTCAGTCTCTACAATAATCCATTTATGCATTCTAAGATGAATAATATTATGATTAAGTATCACTTTCTATATGAACATTATATAGAGAATAACATCAAGCTAGATTATGTCGAGAAAAAAGATCAAATTGCATATATCTTCACCAAACCACTTGCAAGGGAAATGTTTGAGTATCTAAGATAGAAACTTGGAGAAGTTTTATCCATATAGTGATTCGCACAACTTCAAGCATAGTAAGACAAGGGGAGAGAAACGAAGACATGAAGAGTCTAAGTGAAGAAACTTTTGAATTATTTTCATATACATCAGAGATCTACATGAGGAAGCACCATGAAGAGAAAGACTAGTAGACTAAGAAGAGATTTTGGAGATAGGGGGAGAAGCCCCAGAGGAGGATTAGCCTTTGTCATTGATGTAAAAGGGGAAGAGAAAGAACCAAGGCATGGAAATGGATAAAATAAATAGGACATCGAGAGAGAGATGTTTTGGATACAATAGAGGTATGCATACATGGGGAGTGATGGACACAAGGGGAACATGTGCATGAACATGTGTATTTCCATGCCTAATTGTTTCCATCAATGCCAAAGGGGGATATTGTAGAAGATTGGTTGTCATTGATATCAAACCTTGAAGAAGCCCTAACGGTGTGGTATTGGTACACGAACTTGATTAAGGAATATGTACATGAAGGATAATGTAGATGCAGATAATACACTCATATATGTATAGTCCTCATCATCCATTTCGAGTGATATGTTGTTAAGAACCAAATATCAATATCGCATAGAAAAACCTCAGAATAAGTACTCAACACCTTGAAAAAGAGATAAATTCAGATAATAAGCCTCTTCAAGGGGGAAACCTCCTTATGCCCACATAAATGTACAATTCCAAGATGATTCCAAATGAAAATGTCTCCTTGGTATATATAGGATACTAGGAGGTATAATTACAACTAATGGAATAAAGTTGACATAAATAAAATAGCATTACTAATGTAATATGCCCCAATTAAGGGGTAATGAGACAATATTAGGGCTTAACATGCTCCTCCCCTTCAGACAAGTGTTGTATGCAATGATTGAGTAACTCTGGATGCTTCTGTATAAAAGACTCATCTTCCCAAGTGGAATATCCAGCCGGTAGTTTCCTCCATTTAATGAGATACTCTTAAATGGATATATTCCTCAGCTGGCAAACTCTTGTGTCAGTGATGGATTTAGGCTCCAATATGATTTTTCCTTCCTCATCAAGTTCTGGAAATATATTTTGAACTGGGATCTTGTCGCCTATAACCTTATTTAAGCATGAAACATGGAAAATTCGGTGTACTCATGAAGATGCAGGAAACTCCAATTTGTATGCCATAGTACCAATATTTTGCAACACCTTATAAGGGCCATAGTACTTTGGTGATACTTTATTATCCTTTTTGGATTTATTGAGGGACATCTGTTTGTATGGTTGTAGTCTTAAAAACACCCAATCCCCTACTTCAAAACTTCTTTCACTATGATGTTGATCTGCTTGTTGTTTCATGCGATTTTATGCCATGGTCAGGTTGTCCTTTAAGATTTGGAGAACTTGTTGTTGTCTACTTCAAAACTTCTTCACTATGATGTTGATCTACTAGTTGTTCTACGCGACGCATGCTGAAGTGGTCATTGTCCCTATATTCTGGAGAGAACTTGGTTTCGTTGATTTCATGTGATATTCCAATCGGTTGAACTTTTAGACTTAGAGAAGAAGCTGATGGAAGGAGGGTGGTATCCATAGAGTTCCATAAATGGTGTCATTTTTGTCAGAGATGAAAGGAAGTGTTATACCACCATTCCTCGCTAAGGGCAACCATTTGAACTATTATGTTTATTTATCAGAGACAAAAAAAAATGAAGGTATCCTTCTGCATATTTAATTATCCTTGTCCATCGACAGGATGATAAGAGGAGAGAGGAGCCAATTGAGTACCCAAACAAGAAAATAATTATGTCCAAAATGTTGAAGATGAGATCTAGCAATACCTCATAATAATCTTTAATGCCATGTAGCTTTGAACTATATCCATGAATGTGGTGGAAACTATAATATCTTTGAAAGGATGAGAGATGTGCACAAAATTGTGCTGCACTTTGGCAAGAGTATCAACAATCACCATGATGACACCTTTCCTTAGACTTTGGGTGTAACCCTATGATGAAATCCATGCACTTTTCCAAAGCACACTTGGGATGCATAATGGCTGTAAAAGACCTAGGATCTTAATTTCCACCTTATTTTGTTTGCAAACTAAAAATTCTACCACAAAACCTTGAACAGATTAGCTTTGCTGGCCATCCCAAAAAAAATCCTTCTTGACTCTGGTAGGTTTTCGTAATCCCAGTGCCCCCCACCTGAGAGGTAAAAATTTGACAATACCTTTGTTTGAGTTGGGAGTTCTTACATAAATATAAGTGATCTTTGTACCATAGTGAATCATTTTTCCACAAATGTATCCTGATGCACTAGAATCCTCGCCACAACCTTTGAATGAGGGTCGACACTTTTTTGTCATTCTTCATTCATCCCTTGTTTATTATCCAATCAGCTTTGATGATCGAGATAGTACTGCAGAAAGGCCCCCAACATCTCATCCCTTTCTTGAGAGTGCATCTACCACAACATTTTTCTCTCCCTTTTTATAGACGATTTCGTGTAAATCAAGGACTCCAATATATTGGTTTTTTTTACCATTTTGGTTACCCATTTTTGTTGTTCTTCTAAAGATAGTCTTTGTTCCAAGAAGTATTTAAGACTATCATGATCTATTTTTACCTTGAAGTACCGACTTATTAGGTAAGGATGCCATTTCTTCAATGCATGTAGTATTGCCATCATTTCCTTCTCATAAATGGGTTTTTGTAAGTCCTTTCCCTTGAGTGGTTGACTTCCAAAATGTAGGGGCCTTCCTTATTGCATTAGGACAACACCAGTTACATTTCCTGAGGCATCACATTCCACAATAAAGGTTTTTGTGAAGTTTGGAGTGGTCAAGACAGGAGCTTTGCACATCACCTCTTTAAGTTGTTCAAAAGATTTAATTTCCTCTGGAGTCCATGAAAATGCATCCTTTTTAGTTAGTGCCATTAAAGGTGTTGTTATTCTTCCATAGTTTCGAACAAACTTGTAGTAGTAACCTATCAAACCCAAAAATCCTATAAGATTCTTCAATATTTTGGGAATCGGCCAGTCCATCATGGCCTTAATCGTGTTAGGGTCTACCTTAACACCTTCATGAGATACAATATGACCCAAATACTCTACCTCCTTCACTCCAAAGAAACATTTGGATGGTTCGGCATATAGTTGTTGCTCCTTTAGTAGTTGTAGCACCTTGTTCAACATGTCGCACACAATCCTCCCAAGACTTGCTATAAATTTGTATATCATAAAAAAATGCTAACACAAATTTTCGAAGGAAGGGCTTGAAAATAGAATTCATCAACCCTTGGAATGTGGAAGGTGCATTTTTAAGGCCAAAAGGCATGACCAAAAATTCATAATGGCCTTGATGAGTTCGGAATGTTGTTTTTGGCATATATTATTCCTTCATTCTAATCTGATGATACCCTAAACAGAGATCCAATTTTTTGAAATAGATTGTTCCATGTAGTTCATCTAACAATTCATCAATGATGGGAATAGGAAACTTATCTTTAATAGTGATCTTGTTGAGCTCTCTGTAATATGGACACATACTCCATGAGCTATCTTTCTTGAATACCATTACCACTAGTGAAGAGTAAGAACTTTGGCTAGGTCTAATAATGACAGCCTCTAACATTTCATCAACCATGTGCTCAATTTCACTCTTCTGGGTGTAATGGTATATGTATGGTCTGATGTTAGGAGGAACACTACCAGGAATTAGGTGAATTTCATGATCATGATTTCAAGTGGGTGGAAGACCTTTGGGAATATCTTCAAATACTTTGGAATTCTTATCAATGATCCCTTGGAGATCTTGAGGAATAGATGGCTTAGATGTTTGAACATCTAGTG